>PVIJ01006407.1:0-92446 GCA_004024925.1 Scalopus aquaticus | reverse complement strand
AAATTCCCAAAAGTGGGATTGCTGGGTCATATGGAAGCTCCATGTTTAGCAGTCTGAGGAATCGCCATACAGCCTTCCATAGTGGTTGGACCAGTTCACATTCCCACCAGCAGTGTAGAAGAGTTCCTTTTTCTCCACATCCTTTCCAGCATTTGTTATTGCCTGCATTTTTAATGTGTGCCATCCTCACAGGTGTGAGATGGTATCTCAAAAATTTACAAGGAACTCACACAACTCAACAAAAAAAAAGCCAATAACCCAATCAAAAAATGGGCAGAAGAGCTCAAAAGGCACTTCTCCAAAGAAGAAAAGCAAATGGCCAACAGATACATGAAAAAATGCTCAACATCACTTATAATCAAGGAGGTGCTGCGTTTTTACCCTTTGTTTTGGAAGTTACATTATTCTGTGCTTCAGGTCTGCTTCTGTGTTGATCAGTCTATATTCAGTTGTAGATTTGTTATGATTGCTGAAGGAAGGAAGTGCAAGTATTTCCTATTCTGCCATCTTGGGCCCTGCCTTTCAAGGTTTTTGTTTTCTAGGAGGTTACATTGGAGGTTAGGGAAAGCAATTACCAAGAAAAAAAAAATATCAGACAGTAAACCCAGTGCAGAAAATAAGACAATGGAGAGAGGCATGGAGCAGGGTAACTAGTGCAGGTGGGGCCATTGGGGGTGACCTCTCACAGAGAGATGGATAATTTATGAGGAAAGGAAGTTTTAGGAAACGCTGAGCTCCTTAGGAAATGTAAAAGAATATTTTTATTGAGATGACTAGGTCTTGAGCACAAAAGGAGTTTGGGATTTGTTACCTTGTGGGTACTAATAGATGCCATGAGAGTTGATGAGTTTGGTAGATAAATAGGCTATTACTGGGAAATATCCGGGTTCTTTGTCTACAACTTGCCAGAGCCATAAAGAGCAAAAAGGGATTCAATCTTTATAATTTGTGCTGCTTTTTTTTTTTAATTATTAGCTATGCCAACAGATCTGAGAACAGCTGGGCATCATGCTCCAAAGAAACCTTCTAACACTGCATCTCTACTTGGCTGTTTTATAGTATGTTAAACTTTATCAGTGAATGGGCTTTCACCCTATGCCGTTAACAACTCTGGCAATTTGTGGCCACAATTTCTCCCCACAGCTCCCCCTCTGCAGTCATCTGGGTTTTAGGAGAACTTCCTTGGCTCCTGGGAGTGATCTGCAGTAAAGGTTTCCATCACTCTTCTTAGGTCCCTCCTGGGCTGGGAAGTTAACTCAGCACAAACAAGCCATAAGTTAAACAGTTGGCTACGTTCACATCCCTGAATGATGTGTGGTGCCCTTCTCATCCCCCTCCCTAGCCCCTGTCAAGTTGAGATGGCAAGATGAGGGCCAAAGACAGACCCTTCAAGAGGGCCAATATTTAAGGAATGTGCATAAGAGGAGCGTGCAGAGGAGTCTGAGAAAAAGTAACTCGAGATATAGAAGGAAATAAGGAAGAGACCTAGAAGATTAATATTTCAAAAAGCCAAGAATGGAGAGAATTCCGAAAGTGAGGCAGTGCCGGGACTTTATTTTACAATGAAGAGATCAAGTAGGTGAGGACTAAACATGCATTACCTTTGGTGAACTTCCAGAGAGGGTCCAGTGGGTGATGGGGTGAGAGCCTGTTTACAGGAACAGGGCTCCACAGAAGGTGAGGAAGTGGAGACAGTGGACACCATCTATTATTTTGAGAGTCTTGACTATGATGAGCACGAAAAAAATGTGGCAGCTAGTAGAGGATCATGACAAGGCAAAGGGAGTCTTTCAAAAATGGAACTCTTAGTGCTGAACTTCAAGTAGTATGTGAAGATGTTGATTTACAGTGATGTATGCCTGAATCTGATAAAATATTATAATGCCATGTTACTTCAACAAAAAATTATTTAAAAACTAGAATATGTAAAATATAAAAGAATATAGAAAATGACTGCCATCATTTTGAGAAGATGACAGTGGCAGCAACAAAAGTGGGATGATTTAAGGCGGAGGATGTACGGGGCACTAATGGGACAAGAAGTCGAGGGTATTGTCAGGACTGGATAGGATGGTAAGGGCTATGCCGCTGGGCCCAGGCTTGGAGGAAAATAGCCTGGAAGAAAAGGAACAGTGGTCACTCAGAGAATGGAAGTGAATAATCTTGCAACCTAGGAAATCAGGCTGGGTGGTGCCACTAGATTTTCTCAGTTCAGGTGGGAATGATGGCCACACTCGGCTATGCAGTGGTAAGTCATTGCAGGATGCACAGAAAGATGCTAGAGTCACAGAAATCGGTGAGTTAGGGGTTTAGTTACTCAATTATATGGGCGACTCAGGATCTTAGCTATTAGTGTCAGAATTTGCTAAAGGGGAGAGAGGGAAACTGTGCCATGGTGGCAAGTGAATTGGGTCGGTAAGTGGGGTTGGAGGTGGGAGGTTTGGAGATAGATGGATGAGTTGTGAAGATGTTGAATATGTGTGGCATAAATCTCAGATGAATAAATGAAATGAGCTCATAGAATCAGGTGGAGAGCTAGAAGAAAGCTTTTTTTTTAAAATTCCATTCCACCCCTCTGGTAAGTGAGAATGGCAAAGGTTGCTTCCTCCACTGCAGGGAGAGAGGGGGTGACCAGCCCCCCAGGAGGCAGGTTTTCCCTAGGAAATCAAATGCAGAGGGAAGAGTGGTTTGATCTCCACATTTTGGCTGTGATAAACTCAACAGTTAATCCTTTCCATTATTTCCAAGAACAAAGAAATGTCTTAATAAAGAAATTGATTTGATCTTGACAGCTAGCCAGAAGGGGCCCCCGGATGCCTCATAGAAGTCCCCTGTGGGAAATGCTATTGCCTTAGAGTCTCTTGTTTATGAAGAACTTGTGGAACAAAACCTCTCAAGCAGATAACTCAGAATTTTCAGAACCTGGCTCTCTGCGGATGTGTATTTTACTTGTGGCGACACCAGCTTTTTACAAGCCAGGGTTACTGTCAGCATATGCTCTTCGGTGGAGTCAGTGTCAAGTTTGTTCATTGGCTTGTTCATTTCACTCATTCATGGAATATTTCCTGCATGCTTGCTCTCTTCCAGGTGCTATAATAGGTGTTGGGTCTATAGTAGTGAACTAGTCAAAGGTAGTCCCTATTTTGAAAGATTATCTGATTTCATAAATTGGAGAAAAATCACTACATGTTAAGTTGCATCAAAAATCATAAACACTTTTTCTAAATTGAATACATCCTAGTTGATTTAATTTCTACATTCAAAAAAACATAAAATATTAGAGAATTATGGCTGCTTGTTTAGTCATTCTAAATAAGGTATTTCTTTCTGGCATTGTGCTGGTGATTTCTCTAAATAATCATGGATACTAGCAAGTTAAGATATGTTGTGTATCAGAAAACAAAACTTTAAAGTAGAATAGTGGGGGTTCTTGTTTTTGCAAAATGTATCCAAAGTTCAGCATATTTTATAGAAAATCCCTTGTAAATAAATAAGAAAAAAGCATTTAGTACTTAGAAAAAAGTACTTAGAAACACACAAAACATTTAAATAGGTGACTTACAAAAAGAGAAATACAAATGGGCATTAAATAAATGGACAAAAATTATTAACTCAAATTTAATTAAAGGAATCTAAATTTAAAAATCAGTGAGATCTAAGTTTTATTTATCAAATATACAAAGATTTTTTATGAAGTCATTAAAGTTGAGGATTATATAAAGACCCAGCCTATGTGGGAGCAGTTTGGCTGTGCTTGTGGAAGCTTCTGTTCTTTTGTTTGTTTTTTTTTTGTCTTTCAAACAACATTTATATTCAAGACACTTACTCTGAGGAAATGGGAAGGCTGTACACACAGTTTGAATTCATAGATCTTCATTAGGGTGCTGTTTGTCATAGTGAAAAATCAATGCAAATAAAACAGTAGCCACCAATCAACTCCCACTACAACCCTCTCTGTCCTGTTTTCATCAACCTTCTGTTTACACCTGACCTGTTCTTGGGACAGTCTCTTTGTCCTCTCAAACAGTTGTTTGCAACTGGCACAAGGCCCCTTTTCCCCTCTCCTCTCACTTCTTTTTAGTTGTTTCTTCCTAATCTCTTCTTTGTTTCAGAATATTTGAATTAAGAGTGATGGGCATATTTTATATTCATCTCATATTAACTGTCAACTCTGCCCAAGATATTTTTTCCTACCGCCTTATATTCCCTTTTCTTATATCCCATTGACCCTTTCTCTCTCTCCCTTTCCTTTTAATCTCAGAAATCTCACTTCATTTATTAGTGTCTGCTAGTTTATAATTATTTTAGTTTGTCCTTTTAGCCACTATGATTCCTGGTTTTGCTCATATATATGAAAACATTCAATAATTGTCTTTATCTTTCTGACTTGCTTTACTGCACTAATTCCCTTGAGCTCCTTCTGTTTTGCTACAAATGGTGACATTTTGTTTTTTCTTATAGTGGAGTAGTATTCCATTGTGTGACTATACCACATATTTTTTTTAATTGAGTTTTTAATTGGTTTACAACACTGCAAATGATTTAAGGGTATAGGATTTCACACTCAGGTGTATTACCATGCCACATCCACCACAGAGGTACCCATAGTCCTACACCACAGCACGTTGTATACTCCTTCTTTATCCAGCCCTCGCTCAGTGGGCACTTAGGCTATTTTCATGTCCTCGCTATTATAAATAATTCTGCAATAAACATTTTGGAGCATACATTTTTTTTAGATTGATGTTTTACTGGTCTTCAAATAGATACCCAAAAGTGGGACTGCTGAATCCTATGGTGTACATCCATTTTTAGTTTTCTTAAGGTAGGTCCAGAATGCTTTCCAAAATGGTCATAGCAGTTTACATTTCCACCAACAATGTACTACACTTTCTGTTTTCTCCACATTAAATCTACATGTTGCATTAAATCTATATGTTGCTTTTTGTAGAATAATCCATTTTGACTACATTGATTCTCTTCATCCATGAATATGGAATATCTTTCCATCTCTTTATGTCTTATTCTATATATTTTATAATGAAGACTTTAGGGTTTTCTGTTTACATTATATCATGTGTAAATACTGTTAGTTTCACTTCTTTTTCAATCTGGATTCCTTTTATATCTTGTTGTTCCTTGATTGCTCTAGATAAAATCTCTAATACTAAATTAAATGGAAGGGATGACAGTGGTCATCCTTGCCTTATTCTTGATTTTAATGGGAGAGCTTTGTGTTTTTCACCATTTAATATTATACGTACATATATATACACAACACACTTTTATACACACACACACAGACATATATATAAAATGTTGTACTCATTTTTGATATTTAATCCTGTGTGGCCTTTTACAGTAACTTTAGTATTTACAGGCTGTTTTGAAATCTACCTTTTTCTCTTACCAGTGTGAATAGAGCATATATTCATAAATCAACCACCCTGTTCTTGTTAGTTCCTGGAGCCAACTTACCCTACAACTAGGCATGCATCTAGAGTTGGTGGACTCCTTTGTTGCTAATTGAATTTGCAAATGAGGAATTGAGGAATTGAGTTTATAGGATCTAGAGAAGGAATCATGGATTGCTGTTTAAATTGCCTCAGGAAAACTCTGCAAATGATACAATGAGCTGTTTCCTGATGCACTATATTGTCAATGAAACTTCAGTCTCTTCTCTCCCATCCACCTTTTGTTTTACTTAGCCTCTTCAAATTTAGTTCCAAATGCTTCTCCCTGTTGTAAACATTGTTGGGGCTGCAAATAACCATTACCTGCAAATAAGAAATATGCTTAGTGGTCCTCTGTCCTAGAGCACCAGTCTGCCTCACCAGGTTTCTGGCCAGCCCTCCCAAGTAGTTACTATTTTCCAAACGTACTGTGGCCAAATTATACACACACACACACACACACACACACACACACACACACACACACGTATACACACACACATATATAATAAAATTATGTATCTAATTTTAAATTAGTTAAAAGAAAAATTTGTGGAATCAGGGATACATGATCACTGTAGGTATAGAGAATTAAAATTAAGTGGAAAATTGTAGGAATTTAAATTACGGGACAAATTAAACAAAGTCTTAATGTTGGATTAAATTTACTACATAATATTATTTCATCTTTGAATCTTTATGTTGGACTTCTAGCCTTCATTTTGTTAAAATTTGACATCACCAAATTCATGGGAAAGCATAGATTTTGGTAGCACTGAAATAACAATATTTATGCTTAGTCAGAATTTCTTGGTAAATATCCCCTGCTCTTCTTTTGTGCTTTCTTTCTTTAGATGTAAACATTGATCCTCCACTTATTAATTTCTTGACCTTGGACAATTAATTTCCTGCATATAAAATGATGATCACCCCCTTGGGGTGGTTTTGAGAGCTAAATGATGTTATGTGTAAAAGTCCTTAGATGGCTAATCTCTTGTCTTTGATGACGGAACTTTCATCCACTTCTGCTTATTGGAATCTTAGGAACCTTACCACAAGCAGCAACTCAATCACAAGAAGGGCCTTTTTCTATCTTTTTATCTAACAGGCCTGTGTGTGTGGGTATATTCCTTTTCTCAATTGTGTTATAAGCTCCTGAATATATGCTTATTCCTTCATAAGGCCTGATGATTCTGGTTTCTGCATCCTTACTTGCTCTTGATCAAGATCGTGAAACTAATTAGCCAACCAGGAATTTGAGGTTATTTTTCATAATGTCATTCAAACAATAACATGAATTAAATCAAAGTAGTTATCTACTCAGAAGGATTTAGAAAGATCAAATTGTAGAGGCCAAAGGGCCCTCATTTTGAGACACAAAGAGTTTATACTGGGGGTACTGGCCTCAACTGAAGTCTGATTGGTGTGCTTACTACTCGGATCCTAAAAATGAAGACTGAGGGTCTCTGTTCATGTCACAGAACCTCCCCCTGCACCCCTCTCCCATGAATTTGCTTCACAACATGTCTAAGATATTTTGAATTGAAACATTTGTGTTTTTATTTGCCCAATGACAGCACACCCTTTAACTAAAGAATTGTAATTGAATTTTTTATTAATCTCTATCAAACAAATTTCAGAATCCAAATATATGGTAACATTATTAGACAATTCATATTTTATAAAATTTAACAATAAGCTTCTCTATCTTAAAACCTTTACAAGATACAGATCTAAAACAAATCCTTACGGCAGTGGTTCCAAAAGTGTTCATTTTGAACCAGCAGCATAACTACCACCTAAAACTTGTTAGAAATGCAAACTCTTAAGTCCCACCTCATATCTACTGAATCAGAAACAAACCTCCAGGTAATTCCATGCACACTAAAGTTTGAACCACTGTCTTCGGGAACTACATTCTCGGGGAGGTTATACTCTATGCCAAAGAATATCATTTTGTTCACTAACAGATAAAGGAAAGTTGGAAATACTTTGGGTTAAGTATTTTATTTAAGTCAATGTTATTCAACGGTATTATAAAGAAAACCTCTTTTTAATATATTTCATTGCCATTAAAAGTACAGTTTTGCTAACTGGTTTCCCCCCTCTCTTCTTTCCTATTTGTATCTAAACTTGGTAGACGAGTTGGATTTTATGTCAATACTTTCAAAAATGTCTCCAGCCTTGAGGCCAAATTTCATAAGGAAATTGCAGTGGTGAGTAATAATTATTATTTTGACTTATGGAATATAAAGTAAATTAACATTTATTTTGGAAGCAAGTGAAATTGTATAGCATTATGCAAAGGATTCATTTTTTTACATGTTTTCTTTAAAAAAATAGTCATTACTTTCAGTGGTATTTCTGAAAATGGTTATATTTACTCATTAGTTGTCTGTGTTTTCTAAACAATTAGTTTGTGGATATACAAAAATACTCTAAAGAATAAGTTCCTGTTTTGTCTTTTATTTCTTTTTCTCATTGTCAAAATCTCACTGTCTTTGGGGGTGTCAGTTTTTAAAGTTGGTGTTTCATACTTTAAGCTGAGGAAAAAATGGTCTTCAAATATTCAAACACATCACTGGTACTGCTGTCCAGGAACATTTTCTTACTTTGCTAGGGTGGTTGTGCAACTTTATATCCTGAGAGTCCATGTAAATATTGCTGAGTTTTTGTTTTCTGCACTGAACTCTGGTTAACAAAAATCATTTTTTATACTTTCTGTGTAAAAAATTCACGTTAAATTTTGATGTGAATTTTAAATGGACCGTATATAGAATTTAAATTATCCTGAGACCATCCATACTCTTGAAAGATTCTTATTTTTCCAATAAATAGCTCCTTTCTTGGGGCATTAGCCTGAATTGGCACAAGAATGACTTGCAGTTAATAGACAAGTGACCTCTGTTCCCTTAGCTTTGCCACAAGCTGTTTGAAGTGATGACAAAACTGGGTGACCAGCACGCTGACAAGGCCTTCTCCATTCAAGGAGCTCCCAGGTAGGCCACACCCATCAGAACCAAGCCAGTGTCTGTGTAGCTTTAATGCAATGCTTGTTGAAATGTCTGCAGTCTATACCAGCCTATATTATTTTACTCAAACTATAAGAATATGAAGGAGCCTTTCCACCCTGAGGCTGACACCAGCCTCATTTCTGCCATTAAAAACATTTTCCTTTAGTCTTCAGATTTACACACCATGGGTATTTCATTGTAGAATTGACGATCACCCTCTCTGTGTTTCCCATGAGAGCTAAGAGCAGTGATATAAAGTTGCAATTTATATTTCTAGTCATGTACTTGTTACTTTCTGAAAAGAAAGGAATTCCCATGGCCCAAAGCATTTAGTCCAGATATTCCTTATCATTGGTGCTGACATCTTTAAGAAGCCACTCGGGGAAAGAAAAGAGAAAGTAGGTGAGACTTTACCACTGTCTTCCCTCTTAACTTGACCTTGCAAACATTGCATAGCTTTGCTTTAATTTCACATTGTTATTTTGAATATACTAATAAAATACTTCAAGGCCCAATGATTTGCAGGAGAATTGTGTACATTGCCAGGGCTGGCTTCCCACCAGCTTTCTCCTTTGATTTTGGGATCCCTTTTATTCCATCCTTCTCAGGTGTATGTACTCAAGAAATATAGGCTATTGATACTTTGGCTGGAAGTCTGAAGACCCAGCTTTCAGTTTTATGACTATAATTAACTTGCTTTTCCTTGTTCAAATACAATAACCCCTCTGGCTGAAGATCTCATTTTCTTAAATCAATAAAAAAAATAGTGATATTGAAATAACTGACTTATTTGGCAATGTGTAGGCCTGACAATTCTCTAATTGTGATTTTAGTGTTAATCAGTGTATACACTCATGCAGACACATTTACAAAACCTGCTTACCACACATGCATCTCCATCTCCATGCATTAGTGTTTGAGTCCCTCTGGAGCTAGCTAATTTTCTTTCTTGTTCGTCTTTGGATTAGTTGCTCTTGTAGCCTCTGCTATGAATGCCAGACTAAGTGAGTGTTCAGTATATATTCTCTTTCCTAAAAGAGACCTAAAGGAAAACATGAGAGATGTAGAGATATAGTTTCCGATACAGTCGTATCAATATGGGGCTAGAAACAAGGAATGAATTATAGTAAGAATATCAAAAAGATATTTGGGTGTTTTAGAAATGAAGTGAATGAAAAAATTCAGTCTTGCTTCCTAATAGAGAGATGGAAGGGATATAAATACACCTGAAAATTCCAGTGGTTCAGAATCAGATTAAATGGAAAGAAAGTGGAGCCATGGTTACTTAACCAGTGTCCCTTTCATTTTTCTCAATGTTCCTCTTCAGAATGAGGCAGTGAGTGAGTCCAGTGGATTCTCTATTGAACATAGATTGAGACTGTGCTTCTCGACAAGGGTCATGATTTGTTGGCACGTTCTCTCTTAAGGGTTCATTTTCTTTACCCTTGAATATGTAGACCATACTTTTGTGTACGTGTTCATTTATTTTGGGGTGCAGACCCTTAATGTGTAGACTGTATCTTGAGTCCCCTCTCAGTCATTGCACTTGCTGTTCACAAACATATGAGCTGGTGCCAGGAACATGGTGGGTTTTCAATAAATACTGAATCTTGTCCATCACGTAATTTGTACATGTCAAGGTGTCTAAACTGAGTCATTTTCCTATGAGGTATAGAAAGAGAAACAATTAATAAGTTGATATCCAGATCTATCAGAAAGCACTCATACAGAATCTTAACACGTTCTAAGGACACCTTTTAATAGCAAGTTTATGATTTTCAGGTCACGTTTTTCTACAGATTATGACTAAGTGAGATTATTTTATAAATTAAAAGTGAAATTAGTTCAATTAATTCAACTTATATTTGAAGTTCTTGTAAATTCTTTTTGGTACAATAGAAAGAGCAGGAGTTTTGCATTAATAGGTCCAAATTCAGAGTTACTAACCTCTCTGTGCCCCAGTTATCTGTTTAGTGAGAAAAGTAATGCATGGGTATTGTGGTGATTGGAGATAATATATGAATATGGTCTGGCACCCAGTGGACAATAAATGTTACCGATTATCACATCACTATTAATAGTAATCAGAATTGATTAGAAAGGGGACTAGATCACAAGCAGTACCTGTGATGCCTCAGGAATTCTCTGGGCTGGAGTCCCCTGATGAGTCAGTACTGTTCCTTAGAAGGACGCTTGCTCACTGCCTGTTCCTTTAGCGATTCAGGTCCCCTCCGCATCGCAAAGACACCATCACCACCCGAGGAGGCTTCGCCCATCCCGAGCCCGACAGCTAGCCCCAACCATACGCTGGCACCTGCATCTCCCGCACCAGTGCGGCCTAGGTCACCTTCACAGGTAGGAAGAAATCAAATACACTGTGGGGGACTGGAAGAGCTTGTGGTGAGATGACTCCATTTAGGGTAATCCCCTGCTGCTGGGCCATTAATGTAGTTTCCAGTCGGGGAGACTTGCAGGTGTGAGTCTTCAGTTACTGTGTTGGTCACTAAGGATCAACTTGTTTTTCTTGTTTGGATGTTTGTTTTTCCTCACATACTCTACGCTTGAGTGTGTCCAGACTTCACCACACTCTCAGCTCCCTCAGGCGATCATGCTCTCTCTGCTCCCGTCTCTTGCTCTCAGAATTCATTCCTTTCAAGGTTCCATTTAATCCTATAATCTCCAGGAAACCTCCAGTGTCTAGCATATTAGATTACACTGCCCAAGTAGGACCAAGAAAATCTGTTATATTTATGTCATTTTGCGTTCTTTTATATTTCACACAGTTTGTTGCATGAGACACCATTCAACAAAAGTGTATAGAATAAATAATTGAAAGAAATAGTAAAAGAAGTAGGTGAAGTTGGCCTGAAAGGTGAAATTCCTATTGGGAAACTTGAAGTCTCCAGTCCAGTTCATGCTTTCATGTATATGGGTTGAAACTACTGTAAGGAAAGTAGAAAGAAGGTCTATGTAAGAGATTGCCAATGTTCTTTTCAAAATGCTGGAGTGGCAAGGGAAATGTATGATAACTGATTTCAGTGTAAAGCTCCTTGGTTTTAGTCTTAAAACTTGTATTTATTGCTGAAGTGAAAAATCATTTTCAGTTTACTTCAGAGAAGGTATTGCCTTACTTTAATAACTTTAAAGGGTAGGTACCTGGTGTCGGGGCCCTGTGTTAGGCATTTTTATTAAGGTGCGTGGAGTCCCCTACTCTTCAGTTTTTCTCACTTGACCATTGTACCTCAGTACTCAGAGAGTTCCTGGAAGTACTGCATTCTTCACCTCAGGAATACACAGCAGGTTCTCAAATAATGTTTTATTCAACTTGTCTCATTATTACATTGATGAGCAAAAAAGCAATCCCAGCTGATGCTGAACAATTTGGCGTGAATAATTTCCCTTAAATTTCCAGTTTCCAAAAACCTATTGACGACATATGGGAAGACTTACTGAATTTCCATATGGAGATTGAGTTTCAGTTGTGATCAGTCTGTCCATCTAGCTCTGTTCACGGGACGTTTCTGCGTGTCTCCCATGTCGTCTTTGTCGGAACTAACCACTGTCTGTGTTAAATGCTTCATAGACGAGGAAAGGGCCTCCTGTTCCACCTCTGCCTAAAGTCACCCCAACAAAGGAACTAAAGCAGGAGAACATCATCAATTTCTTTGAGGACAACTTTGTTCCAGAGATCAGTGTGACGACACCTTCTCAGGTGAGTGACTGGTACAGAGCTGGCACATCATGCAAGTGTTATGGCACAGGGAGTCCCGGGGGTAAGTTCTAATGAAAGTGAAAAGTGTTAAAACCAACAGTATAATTGCAGTTGTCTCTCAGGTGTGGATTAATTGATTGCTGTTATATATAAAGCATTCTCAAGTGGGAGATGTCCAGTATTTGAAAATGCTTGTATTTATTATTAAGAGTTGTACATACTTAGGGAACATTGAAGAGTTCAAAATGGAGGATTTTAATTATCACTTAAATCTTAGCACTCAACATAGCCACTAATGAACTTTGGACTTTTTTCCTATAGTGCTTTTTTTAAGTGTTTGTAGTGGGGCAACCAGGCATAGGGTGGGCAGGCAGGGGGGCTGGAGGCTCGGGAGGCAATCAGCTTCCCAGCCCCCTGCAAATCTCTACACTCTTTCTCTGGGCTTTCTTTGATGGTCTCTCTCTCTCAAATCATATCTTGGTTTTGCCTCTTTTGTAGCCACACTGCTTGTCCTCTCTTAGCTGCCACTGATGCTGCTTTTAGCCCCACCTCTAAGCTCAGGTGTGTCAGGTATGTACACTGACATACGCACACGCACCCAGGCTCCAGGTGTCCACAATCAGGCATGTGTACCCTGCGCCCACGCTCCCGAGTCTTCAGCATCAACACGGTCAAGGCTGCAGGTGATAGCTGCAGAGGCTAGTGGCGTAAAGAGCCTGATTACTTCACTTACCCTACAGTGTTGTGTATCAATTTTGTATCACAAAATTCAGGTTATTGATTATATACTCCTGCCTTCTCTACCTAATTTTATTGAACAGTTTTTCATGTCATAATTTTATTTTCAAAAAAAGATAGAGTATCTATCAGATGGATTTTCAACCTCTTTCTGGAGCCACCAATTTTTCTGTTTTTTCTACCCACATTTGGGTGAATATAAATATATATAAATAATGTTTGCAATTTCTGTACTTATTTCCTGTTCATTATTTTTTAATTAGTGGATATAGAAAAATGAAATTAAAAGAGATGAATATTTTTAAGTTTTTCTTGCCCTCTAGCAAGTTAAATGGAGTTGATGAGGCTTTTTTCCATCTTCCCGCACTAAGGCTAGCTAGCACCTGTGGCCCTTGCTTTCGGTGCCCACACCTCATAACGTGTTGGTGCAGAAAATGCTTAGGAGCATGAGCATGGGGCACACACACCTGCAATTGCACACACCTGGGCCAAGAAGCCAGAAAGCAAAGGGCATACGCAGCTGTAAGTATGAGACTGAGATCACCGAGGAAACCCAAGAGAGAACACCAGAGAGAAGCCAGGGAGGGAGTATGGAGATCATGGGGGTTGGGAAGCTCAGTTGCTGTCTGCTTCCCAGTCCCCTGCCCCTGCCTGCTGGTCTACCTGTGCCTGGTCCCCTGCTTCAGCAGTAAAAGCCTATCAGGCCTATCCAGGGCTCCAGGATTCGTTTTATCCATCTGCCTGAGTCAACAGTGAACCTGCCCAGCCTGGGATGGTTGCACAGCACAAGGCTATATCCATTCATGTGATTTGACAAAGTCAAGTGTCTGTGCTTTCAAAGGCATCCAGGTAGATGTGCTCCACCTACAGCTACGCTCTGGGGTGAGGACCTGGCCCACTAGCCACTGATTATTTTATTGCCTCAAGAACTGTCTTCATTTTCAGAGTTGCTCCTTACACCACCAAAGCCATTTCTCTGTTTTAAGAGTGGAAGTACCCAGAGAAGTCATTTCAATATCATTACTTCCTAGTGTTCTCAGTGTCAGAAATAATATATTTTGCAGGAAGTGTGAATGCAAAACTGTAATTACTGAGCACATCAGCAGCGTCATGCACAGCATCCCACTTATAGTCTTATCCTGTTAATAATAAGAGAAACCATGTTCTAATAACAAGGAGCTCAGAAATAAAACCAGGAGCAATGCAGTCACAAATCAGAATCGGTCATCCCTTTTGAGGTCATTTATCAATAGGTACAATGCCATAGCTGTTGTTTTTCTGTTGCATGAAATGCTGGATTTGGTAAGCTAAATAGGGCTTGAAATGTGATTTTGTCGCTCCTTTGAGGATGGGGAATTGCATGCTATCAGTGCGTGAAACAAATTATGTCTGTGGATACACAGATGCTTCCAGAAGTAATCTTAAAGCCAAATGATCTTACCTAGGCATCTGCCAGCTGCTCTGTCACCAAACTTGAACATTTTCATTTCCAAGATGTTCTGTCCCTTTATATTTGCCCATAGCTCAATTTCGTATTCTCTCTCTGTCTCTCCCCCCACCACATTGATTTTCAAATTGAGTGTTTTAGAATGATAATACCCTTCCTCAAGTTGCTTTTGCCTGGACCCTTATAAGAAAGTCCTCTCAAACACAAAAACAAAAACTACCAGGCAACCCTAAATAAGAGACATTCTGAAGGGGAGAGGGAGGAAGAGGGATCAAAACAGGGGAGAAAAGCGCACAAGGGACAGTGGTGATGGTTCACAGGTGAATTGGTGGTGGGAAGTCTATGGGGAATACACAATAATGTAAAGGATATAAATAACAAATAAATATAAAAAAAGATAAATTTAAAAAATGTTAAAAACATCTTTCAATAAAAAAATTAAGTCCATCACAATTAGAGAATGTGGTTCCCTGGAAGCTTGTATACTTAACCAAGGATATCTCCATTTAGCAGTTGAGGCAGGTGAAATGGAGAAAATATGACATATAGACTAGTTCTGAATAAAGATGGGGTTCAAAGGTGTTTTTTTCCTTTTAAAATGCTTTTTACTTTCAGTTGCTGGGTTATGGGAAAGGGCCCTTCATGGTAGGGGAGGAAAGATTCAAAACACTTTTTAAAATTACAAAGATCAGAAGAGGTCCCTAAGTACTTCTGAGAGCATTAACTTTTGCTGATGTTATGGAATGAGAGAGCTGGAAATGTGAGTTGCTGGGCAAGCAGAGGAGACATCCTTCTAAACAGAAACTGCCTCACTGCTGTGACAGAGTTACCTGATGGTGCCACTTGTCAGCTGAGCTAGTCTTTATGCATGATGCTAAGACTGTTGGGAAGGAGGGGACCCTTTCCACCTGCCTTTTGTAACTGTGTGTCATGTCCATTGTTCTCGCAGATGACTTTGGGTGCAATTTGGGGGTGCAGCTTCATATATATTATTTTCTCTTAATCTGGGGAAGGGGCAGATGGGTGTTTATCATTTTTCTTTTTAAATCTGAGAAGCAATATGGCTCTAGCAATTAGACAAAAATATGACTTGAAGCTTTCCTGTTGTCTCAGTGGCTATTAGTCTCACGGCATGATGTCCAGAGAGAGTGTGAAGCAAGGATTGCATTTCAGTCTACTTTCCTGGTTATCGAATGATAAAATCCCACTTGATTTAAAAACATACAGATATTGCCTTTTCCTGAAGTGTCTTGACAATTTCCTCAGTTCCTTGTTATGGATATGGGTAGTATCATTTTTATTACTTCGGCCTTTCGAGACTCAATGGGTACTTTCTAATGCAGCAGATCTGGGATGGGGATCGAGATTCTGCATTTCCAATAAGCTTCCAAGTGATGATGATTGTCTGAGATCACACTGTGTGAATCTCTGTTTTAGACCAGTATTTCCACCCGGTAAAATCAGTACCCGTGAACAAAGTACCACAGTGAATTAACATCTGTCTTCCAGGGAAATAATCCAGTTCTGTCAAGTATATACCATGACTCCATTTATAACTGCTCATTCAAAAACAGTTTGACTTAAAATGTTACATATTGATAGCCGTTGAACTTGTGCACATGTGCTTTTAATATTAGATGTGTCGATCAGATTTTATGTCAAACTACATACTCTTAGTAAATGGACTATCTCATTTGGATAATGATTTTGGACATACACAAATGATAAAAAAGAATAAATAGAAATTCCAAGAGAAGATGAAATGCCAGCTGCAAGGAAACAGAATATTGAAAATTGGGAGACTGATAGATATCTGAAAAGATTTTCTCCCAGATATATCTACTATAATACAGTGTGTTCCATTTAAATTTTATTTTAATTTTAAATATTTAGTTATTTTACATTAATAGGTTTATATCTCCAATTATATGCTTAATGAGGGAAGAACAACATTTGTATTAATTAATCCCACCCAACCAGAAGCTCAAGATATGGTGACTAGAATATTTCTCCTCCCTGATAAATGTGGGTAGTTTCTCCTCCATCAAGCCTCTTTACAGAGCCAGTTCTCTCTACAGTGTGTCCTGGGATTGGAAACAGGCCTACAGAGCCCTCTAATGGACAGTTGTCTGGGAAATAGCCTTTCTACTCACACGATTTTTGTTCCTCATGACGCAAAGGTTTCTTGTTTTTCTGGTTCTGTGTCTGCCGAAAGGCAGACTCATCCTTTCTGAGGGGTGTTTTGGGACTACATGTTTTACTTCTGAATGTGTTGTAACTAAGCTGTAAGTTGAAATATTTGTTATCTGATAGGCTTATAAAAAGAATACCCAAAGGATACATTAAAGAGAAGCAAAAATGAAAACTCTTACTGTATTTTCCAGCAAAACTTTTAGTAAATTTGTATATTTCCACATATTTTTCTCTAACTAATGACTGAAATATGTAATTTTATAAATTTGACCATTTTTTATCAGTTTTGTAACTTGTGATTTTTTTAAATATAAGAATATTGGCTTTTCTGTTTCAATCTAATATAGATGTCATTTTAAATAGTATTGAATACTAAAAGACTATGATAAGGATGTGCCACAGCAGGTTTTATCTTATTATTAGGATAGTTTCAGTTATTTTATCAACCAGTAGAACTGATATACTGCATGTACTTCAAGTACACATTTGGTAAGTTTTGGGTAGAATCAAGATAATTATTATATAGGCCACTATATAGGCTTTGCTTTGTAATCTATCATTTTCTTCTACACATAACACTCCTCATCCCTAAAAAACACTAATCTTCTGTCACCACACATTAGTTTGCAATTCCTAAAATTTTCTCTAACTGGAATCATATGGTAGGAACCCTTTTGGTTTACCTTCTTTTATTCATCATGATTATTATGAACACTTAGTTATTTGAAAAACCAGTTTAGTTATGATGGATCCATAATTTGGTATGATGTGTTCCAGGTGACTTGTATCCTTCTTGGCCCAGTGGCTAGCCAAAGTTTTTAGTTTTCATGGTAGACAGAAAAAACAAAAAAGAAAAGTAGTCAAATCAAACCTGCGAGCAAATTTCATTGCATTCACCAAAATTTATTGACTAAGCACTAGAGATAGTCAACCCCAAGTCAAAGGATGAGGGAGTAAACTCTATTATGAGGTCATTCTGAGGCCACAGGCTTAAGGATTATACCCAAAGTATAAAACTATACTAGAAGAATGGTACCTTCATGAAAACTTAGAAATTCTAGCAAAAGACACCTAGTGAAATGTAGCACAGAAAATTATTATGTTTGGTAATATTTTCCCATAGGATATTTCCCCTGTTGTGGTTTCCACACGCAGAATCCTTGCTTAGAAGCGTATTCCTGGTTACTTCTTTCAGACTTTTGATAGTAAGGTAGTACTTAAGATCAGGTTCCCAAAAGAATTAAGAATATTGGGACCACATAAATAGCAAATTCTAGTGGTGATGCAGTTATAAGGAATGGAAAAAGATTTTTTTTTTTTGGAGGGGAGGAGTTGTGTGTGAAGGGAAAATATATGTCCCATTTAAGGACAGAGTTGTGAACACTTCCCTGACCTTTTATATAGGAATACTATTACCTTGCAACCTATCCTTTGCTCTTTTTGTAATTATCAAATTATTCTTTGATAGCAGTACCTCAAACTATCACTCTCAAGATTAAGGGAGCAAAAACCAATAGAAAATAAGCCTGATGAAGCCACCCTCACAATTTTGAGGACAGCCAACTGGGTATTATGGATATTTGATCACGGCAATGTTGTGCAGATGTAATACGATAGACATACATCATTACTGATGATAGTTAATAACAACATTAGCTTCCATTTCTATTTTGTATATCTCCTATGAACTATTTATAGTGCATTTATTGTCTTTACTAGTCATGGAATTTTTCCTAGGTCTTACTACTCTTAATTTATGTATGAAGAAATGAAGACTTGAAGAAGCATAATTCATTGCCTAGATGGAAACACCTAGATGGAAGAAGTGGGGTACACACTCACATTTATCTCCAAATCTAATTACAACTCACTATAACCTAATGCCTCTTTTCATCCTTGAGCTCTAAATTCCCATTTGAACTCTTTAAGGACTCCATTAGGCTCATAAGAGTTCAGGCTAAATTTTTATGGAGAACTTCCATAATGTCAGAAATTCCTCTAAGATCTCAGGGCCTCTGTTTGAGAGATGTGGGACCAGCTCTCAGCAGCAGCCTGAAAACACTGGAGATAGGGGTATCTGACTATGCTCCTGCCTTAGCTGTGTGGCAGCTGGGGGACCCAGAGTAAGAGATAACCCTGTTCAGCCCATCTCCCTCACTCCCAAATGGGGACATGAAGCCATATGCCTTTTGAATTTTTGTAGCCATTATACAGTGCAGATAAAATGCTGTTTGAGGAGTTTAGCAAAGTGCTTTAAAGGCATTAATAGTGTTATTGACATTGGATTGCAGGTTTGTGCACTAACTTGAATTAATGTTCATGGTACAAAGTTCCTAGAACAATGACTTCACATATTCTAAGTATAATGTCTTTGTAAAATTTTCAAATTATAATTTGTTCCAACATTAAAGCTGGTGAAAAACACAACTCATGGAGATTTTATATAGAGGCCAAGGGAATCAGTTTTGTGATTGTAATTATTCAAGACAGAGTGATCTTAAAAGATCATGATCCTGATGAAATTAAAAAAGTATGTACGAGGAGTAATTACAAATTGTAAAACAGAAAACTGACAATAGCTTCACATGAAGCTTTCCTTTTACCTGGGTATTGATATAATAAATAAATGTATTATATCTTATGCTTGCAAGTTTTTTATATACTTGCAAGTTTTAACATTTTATGTATGTGGCAAACATTAACTAAAATAACTCCTGTTCCTTAAAATCTTTCTCTAAACATCTCTATTCTTATTATGTGATACTTTTATCTATTTTTGTGATATTTCAACTTGTAGCCATAGATATTCAACATCGAAGTCTATGACAAATACAAACATGTAACTCTAATTATGTGGAAACATAATTAGACCCTAGTTCTTTTCAGTGTTGTACAGTTTATAGAGACTTTTTTTCAATTCTGCCCTATTGTTTCACTTGAGCATGGGTTAGGCCAATTTCAAGCCCTTATTGTCTTCCTATATAATGATACCACAGTAAATGAAGAAATATTAATTTTAGTATTATAAATTTTTCTTTATTATCATAACAGGACGTTCACCTATGTTTTATTTGACTTTCATTCTTACTCAAGAATGTTAGTGAGGGCCTCCTTGGTGGCGCAACGGGTTAAGCACAACACAGTGAAGCTATCCAGAGCCACTGCAGCATGAGTGGGCCAGGGAGATTCCCACATGGCACAGCAGACCTCTCCTGCTGCTCCCCTCAGCAGTGTACTTTAGTCGATCTGCTTGTTCTGCTCCCCACTCTGTCTCTGGTGAATCGTCTCACCACCCCACACCTCTAGCCTACACCCCAGCTTGTATGCAAAAATAAATAAATCTTTTTTTAAAAAAAGAAGGGTAGTGGGTTGGAGCTCCTTATACAGCAAATACTGGAGTACTTGGTTCTTTGCCCCTTCCTTCCTCTCTCTCCCACCCTTCTTCCATCAGATACACAGTTGAGAAAACCAATATTATGAATGAAGAGTGGATCACATGGTTAATCAAGGGATATGGTACCTCTGAGTGATCGGTATTACTGTGATGTGGTCAACAGAAAACAAAGATCCTTTCCTGTTAAAAATTTAGTTTCTCTGAGTACAATTATAGCCGTGGGTTATTGTGACAGGTCCAGATATTGACCCAATTCTTTTTTGAGATTTCTGAGCTAGCACAGAATGAGGTTCCTTGGATCTTGTTGGCATAAGGATCCATCTATTCAAAATTCTTTTTGTTAACTAGACTTGGAGCTGGACAGGAACTGGGTCCTGGGCTATGTTCCCAGGTGTCTTAGGTTATACTTGGCCAGAGTTAGTTATTTCCTCTAATCACATTTAGCTAGTGACTTGGCGAATGTGAGCAGTCATCTAGTGGTAAACTGTCCAAGCACGGTTTAAGGCTGTCAGTTGGTATTAGAGGATTACATCTGAGTTGTATCATAACACTATCAGATTCCAGCTAATGCATGTTTTGTTTTGTTTGTTTTAATAGAATGACGTCCCTGAAGCAAAGAAGGAGGAGACTTTGTTAGATCTGGACTTTGACCCTTTCAAGCCTGAGGTTGCCCCTGTGGGTTCTGCTGGAGTGACCCACTCACCCATGTCTCAGGTATCAAGTGGTTCTTTTGATTTGGGGGAATGACATTTCATAAACATTAATAAGCTCTGTAAGGGAACATCAGCATTTTAGTGACACTTCTCCTTTTCAAATAGCTATTTACTTTTCATTTGGGGTGACAGATATTTCCAAACTTTCACTTGCTACTGACTTTCTCTCTTTGTTGAGCTGGGATAACCATACATTCCTGTTTACTCAGAAATCATCAATCCCAGAGTAATTATTCATCATGCTTCCTTAGTACTCAGAAATGCCCAGGTTTGGATAATACATTTTATGACTTCCCAAAGCAAAACTCCTCCTTTTGGCTTTGGGTTTACTCTTCTTACTGTTTTCTCTGCTTTCCTTCCTCATGCTTTGCAAATTAAGGCCTCTCTGAAATAATAATGAGATTAAGCCCCAACAGGCACATTTTATTCAGCCTTGATAGTTCTGACCTTGATGATGTCCCCATCCTGCACAGTGCAGATTTCCACATGTGATCTTGATTATGACTGACTTAATGCAGAGTTAGTCTTGTCTGTCCATGCTCATCCAGGCTCATCACTACTTCACCCTCTATGTTTCCCCATTCCAGCGATGATTGAATTCTTATAGAATAGCATTGTATAAATGTGTAGCATTCTCTGTTAGAGGGACACTGTTGGTGGGTGTTGAATTTGCTTGTGGGTAATTTCTCTGGGATATAGTTATATTTGTCTGTGTTCATGGAAGGAAGTTAATTTAAAAGTTTGGCTAAATAGAAATAATTTATACCACTATTTTGGATACGTTTGAGACCTCACAATTGAATTTGGGAACATCTAAAGGTGGTAGAATAAACTTCAAGTTGGTTCATGAATGTGTATTGTAAAACTTAGCTTAGGAATTGAGACCATGCTCAATTCCTGTCTTGAAGCCCACTTTAAAGTAAAGCACTGGGGTACAGACAGCCCAACAAGAACCTCTTTAAATGAAGCTGCTTCTTCGATTCATGCTTCATACCAGATTGTTGGTGGCTTTCTAGAGACCTCACTGTTGTAATACAGGAAAGATAATAATCTGAGATAACACTTATGCAAGAAGTTAAGTAGATCAGACATTAGTCTTAAGGGTACTTTAAAAAAAGATCAACTCTATCAGTTTGCTTTTAGGAGCATCACTGTGTGCATTTGATTATTAAATACTCCAAAAGTCCTGAATTAAAGGAAAAAAAACCTGTTTAGATTTATTTAACAGTTTCCCAAATTTGTCTGACCACAGAAATCAAATAAAACTTCATTAACATTTATATGACGGTTCTCTAACTTATTTGGGGGAATGCTATTTTAGTCATTGCCAGCAAATTTGAGAGTTCTGCCTTGGTAACCAAGAAAAGCAGGAAATTAATATAGATCTAATAGAGGATACTTCTTTCTGAGAGCTTTCTTGTTGTAAAGACAGCAGAATTCATTATACTTCCTCTAATTTGTTCTTCCATGTTTTTTGCTTTGGTTTGAAGGAAGTTTCCATCGTGGATGTTGTGCTATCAGTGGCTGAGATTTCACATTTCTATCGCAAGTTAGAGAAACCTCTTTTATACTATTCATGATTAAATCGATCCATAAATCATGAAACTTCGTGTGAATTTATGACTAAGAGTTTCTTTCTGAATATAAAAAATATGACCTTGGTTAAATCTTCAAAAGTCTTAGTTCTGAAGGAAATGCATCACTGTAGTCAGAGAAAGCTGTTCATGCCACTGTTCTGCCCTCGAGCCATGTAAAAAACTGATTGGCAGTCCCTGTGTCTGTAATTGAGTCACCTCACTGCAGAGTTCTCCTGCAATCCAGCTCTAATCACATCTCACCTCTTTGCTAAGAAGAAAAGTCTTAGGTGGAGATAACAAAAAGCCCGGCCACATTAGATTCTACTGACCTTTTTTCCCCTTCCCTCAAGTGATCTCCCTTACCTATTGCCTGTTTTAAATTGATGTTCTTGCTACCAGCAGAACATCTCATCTTGTGATCTCTGTAGTGTCCACATGAGCTAACATGTTTTCTTGTGATCCTGAGGATTGATAAACACAAGGATGATGTTTCATGTTACAGCCTTCCTCTGGTGAAAATGTGGTGTTGTCTGCATTATGCAGGAAAGTGTAGTAGGTTTTAGGGATTGAAGCAAGAAAACATAAACCATCGGGATAATTGGCAAGCACATGTTAAATACAGAAGTAATTATGTAGCCAGAATGGGCACTTTCACTGAAGCTATTCTATTCTTTTTACTCACTGGTTCTATGGGCAGGTGCTCACTGGAGCCCCGCGCATGCACAGTGCTGCAGAACACAGAGCAAAGGGGTTAGAGCAGGCAGGACCAAGTGAGTGTCCGTCAGAACCACAGGGCCCTTGCTCATTAGCACAGATTCCAAATGAGACATCTGTAGTCGCATCTGGAAACTGTCATATTCTTAGGCTAAGATTCCAGACTCTCTAACTTCCTGTTCATGTTTGTGATTTAAAGCAAGGTTGATTCTGGCCACAAAGGCAGGGGCAGAAAAGGATGTGGCTTTAGCCCTAATTCTCAGTTACACAGAAAGTAAGATGGAGAGGTCTCCCTACTTTCCCTACACTCATTGTCAGTCATTTGAACCAGCTGGATTTATTCTGTAGGGTCAGTAAGCTTTGTAGCAGTAACTACAGTTCATCCTTTTATCTTATGAGGCATCCTGCTGATTACCAATTAATTGAGCTGTATATTGTCATGTAATTCAACATATTGAAGAACTGCTTTTCTCGGGTTCTTTCATCATTAACCTGATCATAATGCATCCTCTTCGGTGTGGGGGTGGGGTGGGGAGGTAATAGCATTAGCATTGATTAGGAATGTATTTCCTCGAGGATGTGATGAACTTTAATATTTGGGACACCTGTTTACTTCTTTTTAATTGTGTGTGTATGTATAATAATAAAACCATTCACCGTCTTTCACATATATTTGTCCACTGTTGTAGAGCTGTCCTGTCAAATATGGGACCACTTGTTAGATGTGGCATTTTAATTTTAAATTAAGTAATTTAAACTTGAAAATTTCAGCAGTAGCATGTATCAGCTGCTCACTAGCCACATGTGTAGCAGCTATCCAATCGAACTTCAAAGACACAGAATGTTTTCTCACAAAAACAGTTCTGTTAAATAGTGCAGCTATTGATTCAAAAGTGTTAATGATCTTATTTCAAGAACTTTTGTCACCTCAGCATGTTTTTATATGATTAGGGTTTGTATACTAAAAGTACTTTCTTTGTTTGCTTTCAGACATTGCCCTGGGACCTGTGGGCGGTAAGAGTACTAAGAATTCTGTATTTTCATGTGTCTGGTTCTGAGAAATTTGGAGAACTTATTATATATTATTTCATCTGTGATGGGAAGTGGAACCATACATTTTGAATGATGATGTAGTCCCCTAGAACAGCCCTTGGCAGTTCTGGGCGTTACCAGCTTCTGGAACAGTGGTGAGGAGGCACATCAGAGCATCAGACTCCTCGATGCATGAGAATTTGGTGTTGTGACCTTCTGGGCTTCTCCCTGCAGTTGGTGGCTATAGATGTTGGAGGGTTGACATGCACACTTGTTATTGCTCTAATTAGAATATAAGAAAAGCATGGATGAGAAGGTGAAAGACAGGGGCTGTGCTGCTCAGGGAACCATTTTTTCATTATTCTATTCATTGAAACTTTATCAATAAGGGTTTGAGCTATGGAGTCAAATGCCGTGGATTTAAGTCCTGAATCATTTCTTGTAACAATATGACTTTGAGCAATTTCTGAAACTAGCTTAGCTTCACTTTTTATCATCTGTAAAATAATGATAATGACATCTGATGGGTTGTATGAGGACTGAGTGAGGTAATACTGGTAATGAATCTAATCCAATGGCAGATAGGTATCACTAAAAGATAGATGTTACTACTGATGTTTTTTTTTTAAAGATTTATTTATTTTTGCACACAAGCTGGGGTACAGGCCAGAGGTGTGGGTCGGCGAGAGGGTTCACCAGAGACAGAGTGGGAGCAGAACAGGCAGATCAGAAATACACTGCTGAGGGGAGCAGCAGGCGAGGCAGGAGAGGTCTGCTGTGCCACGTGGGAATCTCCCCGGCTGGGTGTCGAACTCGCGTCGCCACTGCCGACAGCTCCATAGCGCAGCGCTTAACCGCTGCGCTACTGGGGAGGCCCACTACTGATGTTATTTAGTAGTAGATAGATCAGCTAACCTGATGTGCTAGGGTGAATACTTCCAGAATTTAGTTGAATACTGTAGTATGCAGAGTTGGGAAGAGACATAAACAGCTTTGTGGGAGCAGCATCTGTGCTGTGACATTAGCAGATTGAATACTCTCATATAAGCCTCACAGTCCTTGGGACAGAATGTCTGTCTTCTCAGTCTCAGAAGTGCCCTGGGCATGGGTCTTAAGAACCCAACTTGAGTTTTCATGTTTGCCTTTTTTTTTAAGTGAGATAGTAACAGGAGATTTTGGTATATCTATTTATTAATAGGCCTGGCTTTGAAAGCGGCATTGTTCTTCCTTCCCTTAGGACAGAAGGATGATTGTCTCATCCTTTACACAGAAGCAAGTTTATGTAGCACTTCTTAGGTTCCTAGAGCATCATGGAATGTTCTCGAAAGAAGTGCTAACAATTTTAATTGAAAACTTCTTTTATAGTGAGCTGGTTTTATGTGTCTCTTAACATAACAGAGATTCATGAATTGATGTTCAGGACATTTTCTAGTCCCAACTCTGTCATTTTCTTTGGATATTAAGAGGACAGGTTTTTTCTGTTTGTTTTTGTTTTGTTTTTCAGACATCTCATATCTTTGAGTTGAGCTGTAACACATTTTTTCCTTCCCTAGCAGGGAAGAGTATGATGAGAGGGAAAGTATCATTTAGAAAGAGCATTGATTATTTCAAAGGACAGACCTGCTAGAAATTGTGACAATAGCTATATTGCAGGCTAGTTCCATGAATATAATAGCTCACATTCTGTGGTTCGCTCAGCTACTCAGAGTTGCTTCTTTGTGTGTAGGCTGGGCCTCTGGGCTGGGAAAGGTACCATGAGGAGACTCCTCCAGACAGTCAGAGTGGTGAGAATCAGTTTATCCCCTATCTGAACACCACCTCCAATGCAGAACCAAGTGCAGGATGAGTTGAGTTTGATAAGTATTCTGATACTGCATCAAAGCATATGATACTGTATCATTTTGTGGCCACTAGTGCTTAATCTTAGTCTGCTGTATTCAGTCTTGCTTATTTATTTGAAAATTAATTATATAATTAATTATTATTTGAAACTTTAATTAATTAATTAATTAATTAATTTTTAAAGATTTATTTATTTATACATAGAAGCTGGGGTACAGGCCAGAGGCGTAGGGCGGCGAGAGGGTTCACTAGAGACAGAGTGGGGAGCAGAACAGGCAGATCAGAAATACACTGCTGAGGGGAGCAGCGGGCGGGGCAGGAGAGGTCTGCTGCACCATTTGGGATTCTCCCCAGCTGGGCGTCAAACTCGCAACGCGCGCCCTGCCAACAGCTCCACAGCGCAGCCATGGGGAGGCCCTGAAAATGCATTTTAGAGTCAACTAAAAAAGAAGTCAATGAAAAGCCAGAAGACATCCTTGGGGATACTAGAAAGTAACAAAGGCTTTCTTTGTGTTACAATTGTATAATCTTAGAATCAAACTCATTCCTGTCTCAAAACAAGTTATAAAATTTAATCTCAAACTAGTAAAGACCGTAGCCTTCAGCAGAATGTTGACTCTGAACAGCAGGGGATTTTAATGTGCTAGCAAATTTTATTCTCTTGCTTTATTATTTATTGCTTATCTTTTTGTTCATACAGACAAGCACTGATTTGGTACAACCGGTAAGTAAATATCCAGAAAAAATAAAAGTCTTTTTATACTTAATATGAAGTATAATTAATATATTATCTAGATTGAGCTTTTTCTTACTTGAAGCATTGCTAGTTACAGATTTAATCTTAAAACCATTTAATTTAAATACTCTCTAGTTCATGTAACTTGTGCTACCCTGTTAAAGAGCTTTGTGTTTCTCATCAAATCTTACCATGATCTATTTCATCTTTTTTTTCTTTGCTCTCCTGTATACTCTAAAGACTGACTCTTCAAAAAGTCTTTCCCTATGTAACCTGATCATGGAGGAAATTCCAGACAGTGGGTTGGCCAAAGAAATTCCAAGATCTCAAATTTATATAGGTGCATTTATTTGGGGTCCTGATGGTAGTATTGACAGTGTCAGCCAGGAAATTACTCAAGGTGGACCTCAGGAAGACTCTGCATGTCTCTCTGAAGCAGAGCAAGACATGGAATTTTCCACTGAGATGCTTCCTTCTGCTGACTGGCACACCACAGCTGAACACGGTGAGCCTGACCTGGGGCCAGCCCCTCCATGGGGCAATGAAGAGCTGTCCCCAAAGCCTGTGCCTGAGACTGAAGTTGCTATTGCTGCTTTTATGGAGATGGTGCAGCATGACTTACTGGACTCAGCAATACCAGCCATGGAAACTGGTGGCCTGGTCAATGAAAGTCAAGAAGATATTAAAATGTCAGCAGAAGAGGAAGAGAAGATAGATTTTATGTGGGCAGGTGTGGAGACATGTGAAAAGGTAGACACTGGAGCTGTTGCTATCAAAGCACTAGAAAGTAGAGGGGAATTTGAAGATAAAGAATGTGAAAGTATAGAAAATAAAGTAGTAGGTCTTTGTAAGATAATGGCAAGGCAAGACCAGGAGCCTTTAAAAATCGATAGGGAGGAAAGTGGGAAAGATCTAAGAGCTAGATATAAGGAAAATGCCAAAACCAATGAAAAGTATTTCAAGAAAACTGATATTTTAGAAATAGGCATGGGAAGATCAGATGTGGCAGAGGAATTTAGTGACAGAAGCCAAAGACTGGATGATGGGATTCAAGCAGTAATCAGTCATTATGGAATTATAGGGAGTTCTGGAGCTAAACCTGCCAATCACAAACATGCTTTGAATCTGCTTCTCCATACTGACTCTGTATCTAATATTGGAGATGCCATCCCCCAGGGACTGGATTTAGCTAGTAAAGACATAAAAAAAATTTTAGTAAGTCTTCATAACCACAATGTAATATGTCACACAGCACTGGGCAGTACAGATGCTAAAGAAATTCAATGTGAGATGGTGTCACATGCTTCTGGAGGTGACAAGGATGAAAATCAGGCTGTTGTTTTGTCAATAAAGCACAAAGTGGCAGCTCAGTCTAAAACAGACCTTGATTATCCCCTGGAAACTAATGCAAACAGAAAAGAGTGTTGTTTGTGTAAGGCAGAAAACTCATTAATAGAGGGGTCTGAAAGTACAATGATTGGGACGTCTAGTCATTCCATTAACTTGCCAAGAATTACAAAAGCAGACTCTCGGAGAATAGATACAGGTCAAATTTGGCAGCCAAGCTTGGATTCGAAAGTGAATAATGTTCATATATTGGTCTCTGGTAAAGCAGATGGCCAAGCAAGATTTGCCAACTGGCTGAATTCTGTTAACTGCTGGTCTATCAGAAATGTGGGCGACTTGGATCATTTCTGGGAATATGTAAATATAGTTGAGTGCAAGAAAGAACTAGAGGTGGGCTTACTAGCAGATGTATGTGGGGGAAAAGCCATTGCTAGCTGCTGGGAGCAAAGTGCAGAGAGAGCTAGACCTTTTGTTGTGGGAACCTCCCAGAATGCTAGCTCCGAGAGTTCCACTAGTCCCCAGGACAATGACAACAGCAACTCAGATTTATCTGAAGATGAAATTGCTAACCAGAGATATGGATTATTGTACCAAGAACTAGAGGCTGATAAAGAAGAGGTACTTACCCCAGTATGTAGCATAGACTAGCGCAAAACTTCTGTAGGTTCTGTTTGTCCTCATATTTCCCACCTACTTCATTTATCATCACTGTCTTCTCAAGGCCTGTCTCAGCTCCTTGGTAGCTTGTCATGTGCCTCTTGAAGTCTGTGCAAGCCAAACACAAATAGGTTGACAAAAAACATGCACACAAAAAAAGCAGAATGATTGTTTTGGTAACTAATGAAAGTCTGTTTTATCATCCCATTTACTGTTCTTGCTTTCATTTTTACTTTTCAAGCATTAAAAATATATAGACCACACTTATAGTTCCTAAGTGGTTCCACTCCAATAACAACTCGTGAAGTGTTTCTACCCAGACCCACTGAAGCTATAGAACCTTTTAATAGCTATACATCAAAATAATATCTCAGAGAAATACTGCAAACACTTCTTGATTCGCTCAGTGGCCTGAAAAAAGTGGGATTTAATCCCTCATGGCTGTTCTCTGGAATCATCTTGTCCTTATTAAGAAAACAGGTTTTGTTAGCACTGATCCATACTTCAGCAATAATTGTAAAAATAACCTTTTTTTGTCAGCCTATTTAAAATAATGTAGTATGGCCTTCATACATGGAAATGCCTAGACATTTCCTAAGCACTTTTGCACAGCATCCTTTTGTATTATTTTAAATTTGTGGTTGTCTTTACCTTCTAACTTGTCTAATGGACATTTACCAACCCTACAAAAATAATAAAAAATAATATACTGTGATTTCCATTTCTATTTAGGCTTCTGGTGGCTCATTTAATGAATTCACCCAGGTAAGAAATTGATTTAATGGCAAAATCCATCCATTCAGAATGATGCAAAATTTTAAAATAAGGATCTGGTGTCTTTGGTATAGCATAGTGTTGACCCTATACTTTACCCTACTATTTACAAGCTCTGTAAAGGAAATAATAATAGTAGCAACATGGTAGGGTTGTTGTGAAGATCAAATGAGATATCTACATGCAGAGCCCTGAGCCCAGCGACCTGGCACATACTGAGTACTCCATGATGGAGTGTGTTTGTTAATGGTAATAGCTCTATCTTTGAATTCTGCTGTCTCCTTCACTAAAAATTAGAAGCTGTCCTGATCTGAATGATTCCTGAGATTCCTCTGTTAGAGAAGAGGAGAGAATTGTTTTGAGATTGTAATGAGATGGATCTTTAGAAAATGTAAGAGATTTTGAGGAACCTCCTTCTGAAGATTCCTTGGAACCACACTCCATAGAACTCACCTCTTCAGTGGTTCTTGAGAAAGGAGTCATTGTTGCCTCTGTCTAATGAGGGAGTGTTTTTCTTGGGAGTATGTGGAAGAAGAGCCACAAGTTGGCAGAAGTTGTGACACTGTATTTGTCCCAACCTATGAGAGTCGTTACCCATGGAAAAGGCAGAACTTGGCTGCCAAGAAGGTGGATTAGGGAGTCTTCAAACACAGGATTGTCTGTGCTGAATTTTTTGTCTCATAGCATTAGATATGAATGATTTCAAATTTTAAAATACGTAATTCTTAAAAATTAAATAACAATTCCCTATGTTACCTATAAAAAAAATAAACCAGAGATATGGATTGTTGCTATAACCATTCTCTCTCTCTCTCTCTCTCTCTCTCTCTAACACACACACACACACACACACACACACACACACACACACACACACACACAAACGTAATAATGCATGTCTTCTTTCTACATAAACCTCTTAAATAGTCAGGTCATGAGAATCGCTATTCATTTATCATCTTTAAAATTGTATTTTTATTAGTTGGAAATGCACATAAAGAGTTAAGAAAATTTTGTAAGCATTTTTTATTTTAAAAATTCAGAAGATTGTCATCCACCCTCCTCATCTCCCTTTTCTTAAAGGTAAATGCCACCTCGCTGCCATTTTCCTCACCCCCAATATATTCTCTTTTTCTTTGAAAGTTTGTAGTCTTCTTTTCACCCTGTGAAAAGAAGTGTAACACACTGTGTAACACACTGTGTTACAGTGTGATACATTGGTCTGGATGTATTTTCGTACACTGTGTTAGCCTTTTAATCTAAAAATTTATGTCTTCCAGTTTGGGAAATATTTTCTTCTTTCACAGATGATTTCTTTCCTTTGTTTCTCTGTTCTTTCACTCTCTAGTAGTTCTCTCATTTTGGCTTCCTAAGCTAATCTTCCAATTATTTTTTCTTTGCATTTTCCTTTTTACTATCCTGCTTTCCAGTTCTTCAAATTTTAATCAGATTTTTCACTTATATACTTTTAATTTCCAAGAGTTCTTTTTTGTTTGTTTGTTTGCTTATTTTTGAATCTTTAATAGCATCCTTTTATGTCATGAATACAGTATCTTCCATTATATCTCTGAGGATATTAACAATAATAAACATTTTGGAAGGGCTTCCCCCCACAAACTCTTTGTTCTTCTACTTGATTTTTTTTAACTACTCATTTGTTCCCTTTCACAGTTGAGACTTTTTACAAATGTCTGATAATCTTGACTGTCTACCCATAGTTAGGAGTGGACACTAAAAAGCTGACAGGAAGCTCTTAGACTCTGGGTATTGTTCTAGGATTTTCTGACACATCCTTCCTGTTGAGGAGTCCTTGATGTCACCTGATGTCATATTCTTTAGGCACTTATTTTTCTTAAGCTGACCAGGCTTCCCTGGGAAGACTCTTCTTATTTCTTGTCTAGAGGCCACAAGCCTGCAGTATAATGGGAGGTGAACGAGGAAGAAGTTGGGGTCCATGGAGGAGGTGAACTGGGCCCTTGTTCTCAGTCTTTATTAATAAATATTCCCTTAATCCTGCCGTTTTCCTAATTTGCCCGTGTGTCCTTCAATCCACAGGCCCTCTCTGTTTCACCCTCTAGAAATAATCTCAAGTCTTGTAAAGGGATGAGAGTATCCAGAGGTGTAGTTATTTTTTAATAGGTTTTCAGCCAGTTCTTCTATACTTAGTATTATCCTAATGTCCATTTTCATGCTCCTCATATCTATAATTCTTTTTTAAAAAGTTTTATTTTATTTTTGCATACAAGCTGGGGTGCAGGCCAGAGGTGTGGGGCAGTGAGAGGGTTCACCAGAGACAGAGTGGGGAGCAGAACAAGCAGATTGACTGAAGTACACTGCTGAGGGGAGCAGTGGGCGAGGCAGGAGAGGTCTGATGCGCCATGTGGGAAGCGCCCTGGCCGGGCATTGAACTCGTACCATCCACAGTGCTGTGCTTAACAAGTTGTGCCACCAGGGAGGCTCCATATTTGTAATTCTTGATTAATTGGTAGCAGATTGTATTGTTTCCGGCATTTCTTATATCACTTTATGATACAGATTTTTGTTGGATCCACCAAATTATTATTCATTTATCTACTTTTCAATTCCAGAATTTTGTTTCTCTTGTCTCTCTTCTCATTCTTTTTACCATTATGAATTTTTGCCTTAATAAAATCACTCTATAAAATTCCCTTTGTTGTTGCTTCCTTTGGATTCTGGAGATAGTAGAGAGAATTGTCTATGTTCAATCTACCATCTTTAACCAAACATCACTGGCTCATCTTTTCTGTTGGGGAGCCCCTAATGTTAAATTCTGTAGGCATCTTTTTTTTTTAACTGGTCAGATTACCAAGGAAGGACTCTTCTGATCTTTTTTTCTGGAGGATACTGGCCATAGCCTGGCTACCAGTTTAATGAGAGATGACTATTCTTTAGGAGATCACTGTGCCCTTAGATTTCCTCCAGATTGATATTTTACATCAATGAATATAATATAAAATTTTGTTATGATTTGTAATTATCCAGTAGAAGTCATACTAAGGTGACATAGTATGACTGAATTTCTAGCACTTGAAAAATTTAAATTTGTGTCCTAGTGCTACTAAACTCTATTCACTGTTGACATCCAAAAGAGATACTGTGGACAAAACATTCCCCTGAAGACACTGCCCTATATTTAATAACATAATTATTGTATTCTGTTAGCTCTGATTTATATTAAGAATGTTGTTTAAAAATACTTTTGAATTTTTTGCTTTTCTGATTTAAAATAAAGGAGAATTGTGAATCTTTATAATTATTTTTATTATATATATGTATATATATAGTTATTTATATCTTTTACACTTTGTATTCCCCTTGGGTAACCTACCACCAGTTCATCCGCGATCCATCTCTGTGGTTCCTTGTGTCCTTTTCTACTCCGTTTTGTGCCCTTATCCTCCCCTTGCTGCCTGCTGATTGTCTCTCTCCTATTGGTTTCCCTATAGTCCTGTTATAAGTTAAACCATTTGATATTTTTCTCTTTCTTTCTGGCTTATTTCGCTGAGTATGATCCCCTCTAATTCCATCCATGTCGCTGCAAATTGCATGTGTTTATCATTTTTGAATGCCGAATAATATTCCATTGTGTATATGTACCACATCTTCTTGATCCAATCATCTATTTTTTGAACATCTGGATTGCTTCCATACCTTTGTTTTTGTAAACAGTGCTGCAATGAACATACGGGTGCATGTATCCTTTTGGATTAGTGTTTTTGTGTCCTTTGGGTAGATTCCAAAAAGTGGGATTGCTGGGTCGTATGGAAGCTCCATGTTTAGCAGTCTGAGGAATCGCCATGCAGCTTTCCATAGTAGTTGGACCAGTTTGCATTCCCACCAGCAGTGTAGAAGAGTTCCTTTTTCTCCACATCCTTTCCAGCATTTGTCGTTGCCTGTATTTTTAATGTGTGCCATCCTCACAGGTGTGAGGTGGTATCACATTGTGGTTTTGATTTGCATTTCCTTGATTATAAGTGATGTCGAACATTTTTTCATGTACCTGTTGGCCATTTGCTTTTCTTCTTTGGAGAAGTGACTTTTTAGCTCTTCTGCCCATTTTTTTATTGGATTGTTGGCTTTGTTTTTGTTGAGTTGTGCGAGTTCCTCGTAAATTTTTGTTATCAGTCCTTTATTGGTTGTATTGTATGCGAAGTTCTTTTCCCATTTGGTAGGGTGTCTGTTAGTTTTGTTTAATGTCTCTTTTGCTGTACAGAAGCTTTTTATTTTGATGTAATCCCATCTGTTTATCTTGTCCTTCACTTCCTTTGTTTGGGATCTTTATAATTATTTAGTGACAACAATTGGTGGAAGATGACTTATTCATGTTTATTTTTTTTAGCAAATTATCTGAAATCGTAATAATTTTTAATCTGCTATTTCCTTCCCAATTCTCAGCCCCAAGACACTTCATTATTCACTATGCAGACAGACCAGATCAGCAACATGGTAAGTTGATTTTGGTTTATGTGTTTGGACGTTGGTTTATACCGAATATTCTAAGGTTGGTCATTCTTGGTTATCTAGAGCTTGCATATATTGAATGTGGCTTCTATAGCCACTGCTAGGAAGAAAAAGCTTCAGAAAGATATCAGTATGGTTTTTGAATGTGATTGCTTCTATTTCTAAAAGCATGGTGATCCTAGCAGAAATCCAGGTTTCCTAATTCCAGGCTTCCCTAGAACCAGAGTAAATCCATTAAAGACATCAATGTTTCCTTGTGACTAATGTAAGCTATAGGATTGAAAATGAAATTGCTTCAAAATAGATCCTTAGTTTTTCTTGAGCTTGAAGCTACCTCATCTCTCATCTCCTCCATTGTAGACAGAAGCAATGTTTTGTAGAAATGTAATTCCAACTTTGCTGCTAAATGAAATGGGATGAGAGCTCAGCTGCTGGGGAGTGAGGAAGAAGCATAAAGAGTTACTCTTGGGGTCGGAAGAGTTTTTTTTTATTATTTCATATTGAGGTGACATTGGTTTACAATATTGTATATGATTTTGAAGGTTGGTATCACACCTTCAGAGGAGATTCTTACAAGATAATGTTGCAGTTATGATGTGCATCCTTTATAATGGCAGCTTACTAATGTAGTTGAATGAGGAGATCCTGAGCGAGGTCACTATGAACTTGTCAGTGATACACTACATAGGATTTTGCTTTTTGCAGGTTAGTGCATGAGGGTAGCTCATTTGGTTTCCCATAGAAACAGTGTCTACCCCAGCTCCTGACTCACATCAGAAGCTTGGAATTGTTTTTGAGTACAATGAATTTTTTTTGTAGATTATTTCACTTTTAAGTGTAAGGAATTCTGTTCTGGGAAGTTTGTCCTAAAGGTTATTTGGCCTTTTACAAAGGCAAGAGTGTCTCTAATATCTTGTCCATAGATTGTCATACTTTTGCCTTCTGGGAAACCAGGTGTAAAGCAGAGTCTGTGTGACATGCAAATACATTTTAAAAAGTTTGAAATAGGAGTTACATCAGTATGAGAAAGTATAGGAATCAGTTACGGGTTTATTTGTGATTCTTAGCCTGGTGATAGAATAAGGATCATATCAATACCAGAGGATGAGATTTTTAATTATCAGTTGTAAATGGGCTAAGAAAACTGAAAAAATACTGGTATACAATGAAAGGTGGTGAGTCAAATTAAACTCATGCCTACTACTTTCATGCAAAACATCCAGGCATAGAATCCAGTTTTTTTAAGTCTCTCTGAATCTTTCTCTCTTCCTGCAGCTGATTCTTAGAGTTTCCATTGCCTGCCCTCCCCATCCCTTGATACTTTCTGAAGCAAGGCATCTAGCACCTTCTTTTCACTCGGGAGCTTAGCTCTGCCATAGCCAGTATTGGAAATGTGCTAGTACTGACTGCCCTGAAAGAAACCAAGAACTCACAGTGAACACACATCTCTAATGCACTGGGATTGTACAGATCTTCCCAAGAGCAGGATAATTTCCCAGCATTTGTTTCACTGAGCAAAGTAGAGGATGAAGTCAGAAGTCAGCTGCCCATCTGCCCAGCTGACATCTAGTGGCCTCATAGATCCTTGCACAAGTTTAAATCCTTTTAAATCTGCAAACCTTGCTCAGAGTTTAGAGTTACCACCATGGCCCTTTGCAGTTCTCGCTAAATTAGTTCCTCCAGGACTGGAGAAGCAGGAATCCACCAGCATTGCTGTACTGGAATGTTACTAGACTGTCACCCTGCACACCTGATTCTTCTTTTCCTCTGTGGCCCTACCTACCATCCTCCTCTCATGGAGTATACTAGAAATTGTGCACTGAGTCTCCACCACTCATTTTGTTCTAAAGGAAGAATTTAATTTCTGAGTCTCAGAGCTAAATCATTGTGGCCTCCTGCTGTCACCAATATAGTGTTCCTTCCTTTGATGTATAGTGAGCGCTCCTCCAGCAAACAACAGGAAACCATTACAGTGCTCCGAAATAGGTATGGCATGGTATCAGGAACCCTCTGGAATCCTTTGGAAAAAAAACAAATGAAATGGTTGAAGGAGGGTGCAATCATCAGAATGAATTTAGATCTTTCCAAAAGATACTGCTCATGATTTACCTGTGTCTTTCTTTCCATCTTGACAAAATATTTACAATTTTACATTACCTGAGACGGAATCAGAGGGTGATTTCTATTTCCAAATTCAAGTAGCTGTCTTTATATATGCTATTGTAATGTATCCTTACTCAACACTCTGGGGGTTATTTATCTCTCTAGAATTTAATTTCCAATATTTGGTATAATATAATATTGGGGGAAATACTATGCCTTTGGGGAACATAATCACTTCTTCCTCTGCATGTTGTACTTATGTTGTATTGTCTGATTTCAGCAAGCAAACACAATTTGACAAATAAGGAAATCACTCTAGTTATTCTTGTCTTTATGTAACTTCAAATATCATCAGACTCAAGAAAACCAAATTCTGATGCAATTTTTTTTTCATTTTGAGTCATCTTTGCATTTTTTTTAATGTATGATACATTTATTTGAAATGTATCATTTTTGAAACTTCTCTTGACTCTTCATCTGGGATCAAGAGACTCTTCATCTTCACAGGGGTCAGCCACCTGCCGCTGGCTTTCTTAGTGCTTTGTTAAATTACCCTTTATGCCTTTCATTGGGTTGGTCATTTGCTAACATACTCTCAGAACAAATCACCTTAACTTCCAAAATGGTAAAATCATACCCGGAGAGCTTAGACAATCTTTTTACTGCTAAGAAAACATTCCATTATGAAGATAATTCTTTTTGAACAATAAAAGTGAAATCATTTTCCATAGAGGACTCCTGAGAGTGTGTTAGAGGGAATTTTATCTCATTCTTTCTTAAGAATTGCATCAGATCACCTCTTGAAAGTTATAAAAGCCCATAAAAATATCAACTTTCTCGTACTTAAATACCACAGTGTCCTTTAGTTTTATTATGCCCTTTGAAGAGAAGGACATGTGATCATTTCCACAGAGGATTTGATGGGGGCCACAAGATAAAATATTTTGTGTATTTTCACAATACTACTCTTCACTCTGTGTCTATATTCTCAGTGCAACTTTTGCATCACATCTGCATGGAACATGTCATGTGCTCTAACTTGTACTTACAGAATGAGAGGTGGCTTTTGTTTTCTTATGGTGATTGGGGCAGACCTCGCACTGATTTCTCCAAAGTTTATTTTTTGGAAACTTCTTTCTCTTCTAGGAAAACACCTCTGAACTTTTTTACAATTTAATTGTCTTGATGGAGAAGAATCTTAACTTGCCCTCTAGTGACCATCCATTCAGTGAGATAATCATGCTAAATAAATATGCTTATTTATATTAATCAAACTAGAGAACATTTTCAGTAGCCATGGCTACATGCATTGGCTGTGGTATTTTTACTGGCCTGTTATTTAATATTGCTAATTTTAAAATGAAAAAGTTCTTGAGCTAAGAGATTACAGAGGCCTGATTAGAATTGGAATTAGAATCGGAATATATATTGGTCACAGCAAGACTAACAATCTTGTCCACACAACTAGAAGAATCTAATTTAATCTCTGATAAAGAATACCACCTTATGGTCCCTTAAAGAATTACTTTATTGTATGAAATAAACTGATTGCTAAGGATTTTGTTGGAGACAAAGGGACTAAATAGGAACGTTCAGGTTGCCAAGTATGATTCTGGTGGCTGCTTGCCAGGTAGCTGGGCCTGCTTCTCCCAGCCTGGCATTGGCAAAATAGGTGGGTAGTGACCTATTTGTGAAGATTTGTGCATTTTGGTGTGAATATGGGGAGGACTCCTCAATTTTGTGTGTGTAATGCTTAAGGACAGACCTGGGGGGTGGGGCAGAATCATATGCCCTTTGAACTTTTCCTAACTCCTTTCAACTGGCAAAAGTCGACCTCTAGGGTTTGCTCTCTCTGCTAAATAACAGGAAATACCATTTTAGGATCTCTTCTAGATGTCATAATGAATTGGATAGTCAAAATGTTGTCAGTAAAATGAGATACCACATGCTAAGCCTTTGCTTAACTTCAAAGGAAATGACAGTTCTTGATGATGTAAAATCGAAGCTTAGTGAGAGTCCACTCCTGGACTTTTGAGATTCAGAGGCCAAATGTGGGGTTTTCATCCAGCACAAGTTTAATGAATCTACTGACCTGAGGATGAGAAAGAAAATCTTAATTGTCCAGTATTCTGTGATGTCTGTTCACATATTGAATCTTTTTTCCTCTAACCCTCAAAACAAACAATCAAAGGCTGAATCTGGACAGGCTCCTCCCTCAGAACCGAAAGCGGAGGAACCTCTTGCCGCTGCCACACCTGCTGCCGGGCTGGACCTTGGACTGGACACCTGGGTGGAGGCGCCAGTGGAGGGGGCAGTGGTGAGCGCCACCTCCCTCCCCCTCACCACCTCCCCTGCTGCAGCCATACTCACCTCATCATGGACCATTTCTCCTTCTCATGGGGCCTCATTGGGCCAAGTCACCTCCATATCTGTCACGACTCCCCAGGTTCAAACATCTTTCCTTCCTTTGACAATGACTCCATTCTCTTTAATTTTTAAAAGGAAAATATTCAGACCTGACCTTATGATGAAGGGAAAATTATCATGTAGACACAAGTTTAGTTTTTTTTTTAAAAGACTGCCCCAATTTTTTTCTAATTCTGTTCCATTCATAGCCGACAGTGATGCAAAGCTCACAAATAATCAGACCTGCTGATTCTGTGATTTATCTGGAGATGTGCCTTCCATTAGGCACTAAATTCAGGTGATAAGCAGAAGGATAATCACTTTGTTGGTTTCTTAAAATACTAGCTTTGTAGGTTGGTTAAGGCCCAACAAGGGATTACAATTCCACTTTACAAGTCCATGACATGTAAGGATTCCTGTATGTTTAATCATTTGCTAAAAATCAAGTGTGATTCCGACTTGAGGGGCCTTCAGGATGTATTTTTTGCAGGCATAGAGACCCACCTGTCTGCCTGGAAACCTGCTGTCTCCCTGCTCCTCTTAGCCATATAGCCATATACACCACTTCACAGATGGGGTTCAACTCTCTATACACCGTGGCAAATGGGCAGTGAATGCATAGAAGAATATCTAGGAAAATTCAATTCAAAATATTATGAAAAATGAAAGTTTGTTTATGCAATGCAACTAACATTTCTCTCAAGAATTTTAATCAGAGTAGCATTTACTGCAGCCTACATAGAATCTGTACAAAGAAGAATACCAGTCTCTCTATTCCAAAAATAAATTGCCTTGATTAGACAACCAGAGGAAAAAAGCTAATTGTCTTGTTGCTAATGCCCAAAGTCATTTTACCAAGAAAAGCATAGATCATCTGTCAAATCCATAGTTTATTCATAGAGTAGAAAAATAAATAGTAGGACAAGATAATGTTGAAAAGTACAAATTAAGAACAAATCAGGAAAAATGACCATATTTTCCATTTAAAGATAAAGTCGGGGGCTCCCTGGTGGCGCAGGAGTTAATATCTCAGCACTATCATGCTATAACCAGCCACTACAGCAAGAGTTCCATCCCCGGCCAGGGAGCTAACCTACATGGCACAGCAGACCTCTCCTGTCTCGCCTGCTGCTCCCCTCAGCCGTGTATTTCAGTGGATCTGCCTGTTCTACTCCCCACTCTGTCTCTAGTGAATCCCCTCACTCCCTGCACCTCTGGCCCACACCCCAGTTCTTCTATGCATAAATTAATAAAAATAAATATGAAAATAATAATAAAAATATAGAGTGAACTAAGTCCTGTAGGAAAAAAAGAAATGTGTTCCACTAGATTTCATCTCTTCTAGAAGCACTGCTTGTTCCATGGACTTTGACAGGGGGTGTTGACATGGTGTCTAATTTCCAGGGATTTTTATTCCTGTCACTCCCAAATTCACTGCTCATCTCAACAACGTAGTGAGATGGGACATTTTCAGCTGGTGTCACATGTAATCTGTGCACCCAGCTTAGTTTAAGATTATTTAAATAAGAAAGGAAGGGAAAGGTAGAGTTGAATTTTTGACTTTCAGAGTTTTAATTTGAAGACTTCAAAAGGATATGGCTGATGCCAGGGAGCTAAGAAGATATGATTAGGTGTAGATATTAGTTTAGAAATTGCTTTAGTTCTGAAAAGTTCTCATTAAATTTCTGTTTTTAAGTAGAAACATAGGCTTTCTCTTCACCAGTGCTTTTAAGCCACATTTTTCCATGCCCCATCTATTCAGTGTAAGACTTAATGCCTTAAACCCATGGTTTTGTGCAAGGTTGTTTGATGCTGTGCAATAGATTAGATGAGTCACTTTGATTCTTCATGACTCCCTCTCAGAGAACCATGAGACTTCCACCCCAGCCTTATTTAACAGCATATATAAGTGGCCTTTTCCCTATAGAATCTGGGCTCAGTTGTTTCCTAATGAGCAGTATTAGTAGCTACCATTTATCAAGTACCTATTATGTCATGTATTTTACCATATGTATAATACATTTATATACAAGCTTATATATATATATATATATATAAACTATATTAAAATATGCCACATGCTTTACTATATACTTGAGAATTTATAAAAGATTTATAATCTTTTAAAACAAGGGTGATTATATAACAATACTTAACAAACTGAGGTACAAACATCACACAATCCAGCTTCTTAATGGGAGTATTTGGAAGGTTTCTTCATTCAGAAGATATTCTAAAACTTTAAGGTAAACTTTAAAGAATAAAAAAAAAATTAGATACTTTGTGAAGTGCTAGGCAATTTGAGATTTTCATGAAGGATTTGAGTACCTGCTGAGACCAGGAGGTAATGTAAGAACCACAGGTCCAGAACTCACCTTCTGAGCGAATCCTCTCCAAGAAGAAAAAGTTCAAGCAGTCATTTATCCATTCCCATACAGACTAAAATACAGTAGGAAGAATGTTAACTAAGAGTGAGTAGCTTATAGCAGTTTCATTTGCCTAGTCCTCATCACAAGGGACCACCTCCCATGTTTTTAAATTTGACATACTTGGATGAAATTTAACTCTTCTCTGTGTTCTTTCTTTCACTTAAGATAATATCACAAAGAATGTATTTCTGTGGTCATAATAATCCAACATAATACAGGGTTCTTTTTCCTAAGGAAAGATTTGTTCTCTTGCTTAATGTGTGATATTTAGTTGTATATACATCAAAATCCATGCTGTGTCCAGCATTAGTTAACAGGCTGCCTGTGGTTGTCATACATCAGGACTGGGTTGACATGACCTTTTGATGTCATCCATTTTGCTGCCAGAATGTCACCACAGTGTTATTAATACATTTCCTATGAAGTGAAGTCTGTTGGGTTTTGTTAAAAAACGAGGCAAATGTAATTTTAAAACCAGGAACTTTCAGCACTGGTTCACAAAGAAACCTGGAGCTTTCAAGAAAAGTTTAATTATATTTTTGTTATTGTTTTATTCTCCACAGAGCTAATGTTATCTTTCATTTTCTCTATCACACCAAATTATCAATATATTGACAAGAGGCCTTTTAAAAACCTACACTGTTACTTCTCCAAATGTTTCCATGTTATGGAAATAATAATCCTTTTCCTTACGTACAAAAATATGATCAATATTTGTTTCAGTATATATCAGAGAATTAGGCTAAAAAGCAAAGATTATTTTGACTCACATTTATCCCAATGCTTGCAGAGTCCTAATTTTCTCTAAATTCTAGTCAAGAAATTTTTCCTCAAATGATGTGAAATGCCTCTAATTCTTGTCTATTATATTTCCAAAAATAATGTGCAATAAATAAATTTAGGAATAGTATCACTGCCAAAACAAAGATTTTTTAGAATTGATAGAGAATCCTGGAAGGTTAACTACTAACACATTACTTTGGGTTCTATTTTTGACTATGTCTCGCTCGTTTTTTAAAAATTTCAAACTTAAGTTGATTTGCCAAAACTGATTTAAATCAATAAATATATATAGATATTATGTATCTATATATTTCTTACAGATCTATCTGTCTGTCTATCTCTATCTATCTATCTGGATTTTTTCCCCAGAATCTGGGTTCATTTGTTTCCCAATGAGCAATATTAGTAGCTACCAAGTATCAAGTGCCCATTATGTCATACAAAAAAGAGATGAATTGCAGAGATATATACAAAGTTGGCAGAAGTAACTAAGCCTAGATCTTTCTTCTTCTCTCCCATTGCGTCAAATCACAGGGAAGAGATGCCATTAACCAGGACTAAAATATCACTAGGTGGTGGACAAATCCTGATCCTTCCTCCCACAGAGAGCTTGGTTTGGACCTGTCAGGTCCCATCTCTGGAGACTGGGGGCATCACTATTTCCTCATGGGACTGAGTTAGGTGTTCATCAACCACCTGCTGACTGCTAAACAGCACACACAGACCATCTCCCCTGCTTCCTGGGGTCTAATCCAAAGCTCCTTCTCAAGCAAACCCAATTGAGGATTTTGCAGTGTTATCATTTGTTCAGAGTGTAATTATGGTTATATGTGAACATGAACATCATGTTTCAGATTATTCTTTCACTGCTGAGAAAGCATTTATGGTTGGTAAGTGTGTAGTGATTTTTTAGGTGTTATTTTTGGTGTATCTATTTAAAATTCAGGTGAAATCCACATCGCATAAAATTAATCTATATTTTGAAGTGAAAAATTAAGTGACTTTAATACATTTGTAATGTTGAATAATCACCACCTCTTTCTAGTTCCAAAACATTTCATCATCCCAAGTTAAAACCTTGTACCACTGTCTCATTGTCTCATCCTCCAACCCCTGTTTTCTGTCTCTCTATACTCTAGACACTTCATATAAATAGAATCATACACTATATGACCTTTTGTATCTAGCTTGGTGTATACTTTTGTATTGGCTATACTTTTTTTCTTTTTAAAATGGCTTTCATTGTAATTAACGTCAGGGCACAAAAATTTGATTCTCTCTTCGTAGTGCATAGAGGGCTCAATTCACAAGCCCAACGGGAAACATTCTTAGTCCGTGGCTCAGTTGAGCAGTAGGTATGAGACTAGAATTGCTTAGACAGTTCTGCCCACCATCCCCACTATAAATTCCAGACCACCCCCACAGATCAAAATTTAGACCTGGCAGAATCTTTGAGATGTGTTCTGTTGACTCAACTGTCAAACTGCTTGGGTGACAGTGCTGGTATTTATTTGGTGCATGGATAATGTGAAACTGAGCCTCCCATACCACTGTGTGCTCTAGTTCTTCATCCTCTTGCCTTTTCTTGTCCTCTCCATCCTTTCAGCACCTCCAGGGGAGAAAAGTCCTTTACATGGACCACTTCTCAGTAGTGAACATGAGCTAAAATCATAGGCATCATCAGGAAAAAGTACTTGATTTTAGGTCAGAGAGGCCCTCCTTTTCTCAAGTTGTCTTCTACTCCAGCAGTTCAGATGCTGCCCTTGAGAATTGCTGTGTATGACCTGAAGTGGCTGAAGCACCAAGAGGGTTTTGTTCTGATCATTAGAGCCATATTTTAATAATAGATACTGCCGAGTGCTAGAGTTTGACATGCATCACCTCACAGCAACCCTGTAATACATTATGCAGGTGTCTTAGTGCATTTTACAGACCAAAAACAGACACAAAGAGTGTGAATGGTTTAATCAAGATCATATACCCAGAAAGCGATGACATGAAACTCAAATCCTGGCATTTTCATCCGGAGATATGCATCTTTTGACTATCCCAGGTGGTATATTTTTATAAAGAACAGGTTTTCTAAAAGTATTTTTATGGAATATTTTCATATCACATCTAATTAAAGTCATCAGCGTCACGACTGAGCTGAAATCTCACCGACTGACTCTAGGCCCAACCAGAACAAGTGCTCAGACTTGGCAGCTGTTCCTGTCTGTCGCTGAAGGGTCAGAATGAAACAAATGCTTGTGTAGCCAACCTTGAGCTTCTGAGAGGCAGCATATTTCCCAGTTCTCAATTTTGGCTGCAAAACAGTGTTCACTGAAATAGTGTCTATAATAGCTAATAAGAGTTTATTAGATAATCAAAGCGAGGATTTGAACCAGGAAAAACAGTCTGACAGATTTTATTCTGTAAGAGCTGTTCTAATCAAGTTTTAATTTCATTTATAGAAGTAGGAACAATGAGTTATTGACATTAAAATGGAGGGGCTTCTAGCTCTAAGTTGTTCTTCATTAAGGACAACTAAAGATATGCTAAATCTCAAGAAAGGCAATGCAAGATTTAATTTCCTCCTTTCTGAAGAATGTGTTACAGAGATGCAAAGACTGGGTACCAGTTGTTCAATCTTTGTCTGTTCCTTGGTCATCTGTGGGGGTGAAAAGGCAGGTTTTTACTTTCTGGCAGCAGAATTCTTCATAGGCTACAGGATGGAGCCTGGTCACACTTTATGAGGTTGGCTTTACTTTCTTGCCTGCTAGACCTGGCTGGTGGTCCCCAGAAAATTTTACAATATGTTCACAGTAAGTATCAAAGGGATGTTTTGGAAGGACTGAATTGGTTATCTAGAGAACTGACTAACTGGCTAACCCATGGTTGCCTTGGCGAGATCATTTTACCTTTCTCTGTCAGGTTTCTCATATTTCCTTTAAGAGGACTGAACTTAATAAATTCTCAAGTTCTCTCCCTGCTCTCAAAAATCTCCCGTTTATTACTTTTAAAAGTGAAGATCTCCAAATCCCTTGTGGTAGTGAAAACACACTTGATTTATCATTTTTCTGTTTTAGCCTCTGTTTGCCCGGCATTTGAGGTGACAAATCACTATAGTAGGTTTTTCTCACCAATGCTGTGGAATATTCCGAGGGCAGAAGCTGATTTTCCTAGGTCAGTTGTCATCCCCACCCCGCCTAAAGATCCAGGCCCCACATTGCTATCTGGTAGTACCCCAGGCATCACAGAGATGGACGGTGTATGCAGTTGTGACTGGGTCGTGGCTGAGAGTGTTGCCACTAGAACATGATGACAGTTGCTGACTCTCAGATTATTACATTTTGGTCTGGTTTCTTGATATGTCTGGCAGTCCTGCCTCCTCCTCCTGCTAACCTGATCCTGGGTCCATTTGTGGAAGCAAATACTGTATGTATCCTTCAGAGATAATGCACTTAGCCAGGCAAGATAAGTCATTTGTTGTGCTGTAAAGGCATTTTCCTTAAACAACCTTTTTACCAAACTATTTTTGATCTCCATCGTGGCTGTCTGACTACTCCAATAATGAGTACTTGTTCCTGTCCCCATCTCTGAACATGTACAGGACATATTTACCTTTACTCCAAAAGATAAATCCACCTCTTTATGTGCTTTGCAAATACATCTCTAATTACAATTTTAAATCCAAATAGGTATCATTATTGAATATACTGCCAAATCGTAAAGTCCAAATGAACCAAAATTCATTTTCTTTGGTATTTCTGCAGAAGACTTTGATTTTTAAAGAAAGTATGTCACTAATTCTAACAGATGTCACCATGGCAACACTGCTACCAGCAATCAAGTTGCCCAGGGATCAGCTGCTCATGGTTTGTGATGGGACTGCAGGTAATATTAGGAAAGTAGATTGAAAAAAATGATTGAGATGTAGGTTTGGGGGATGGAAAACCCAATAAATTCCTTTATTAGAAGGGAAATGCATAGATATGTCAAATGACGTTTGTAATACCAGATGCCACCTGGAAAGGGACACCAGTGGAAGCTCCCTGTTCTGTGGGAGAGCCCAGCCCACAGTCAGGCTGCAGGAATATTATCCCAGACAGTGTTCTTCTACATACAGTTTGTATATAAAGAGAAACACCAGCCCACAACCTGTCTTAGTACAGGAATCTTCTCTTAGGTACTTTAATGACCCTAGCTGCTTTGTAGGCTTTTCTTTAAAACAGATTGATGAATCTGTTCATACAAATGCTGCATGTTCACACAAATAATAGCACCTTCAGGCAAATTAAGAGCTCGATTCAGATCCACAATAAAAGGTAGGCAGGAAAGGCAAGGGTGGACTCCTACTGTGATAGTTATCTTTCTTTGTTACTTTCCTAGAGGAGCTGAGAGGGCAGCTCCAGCTTCAATGGTCATTAGTGGAAAAGTAATTCTGAAACACAGATCCGCAGCTGTCTCCGGTGCTACTCTGAACACATCATCTGTTCTCACTTGTGAGATGAGAACACTGGCTTAGTTGAGCCCTGCGGTCTTTCCAGCTTGGGGATCATATTCATTTCAAACTTGTGAACTAGCTAGGAATGTCCAAGTGCCCAGTTTCTAGGTATTCTCAGCTGGAACTCCACATGTAATGGACAAGGCCAGGTATGCTTCGATGGGCTTCTTTTCTACTTGAACACTTTATCCATATCTTTCTGAACCATTAAATACAGAAGATTAATGGCAAAAATAATGTAGAAGCATTCAATCCAGCCAGCCTCTTTGAAATCTTCTTATCTAATTTGCTATTGTACGTCTTCTTTGTTTTAATATCACATGGTACATGTAAAAACACACTTCACTTTTCATGAAACATCACTTGCATGGTTCTTGGAAGCAGAGAATCCATGGAGGCATAGCTGGCCTCAGGGGAGCTGTGGAACTCTCTGATAAGAGAGGTACGTTGTCTTCTTGGATGTTGGTGGGTGTAAAAAAAAAAAAACAGAACACGAAACCGAATTTACAGTTAGGTAGAATGTTCCAGTTCTGTTGGACTGGGTGAGTTATTTTAATTCTATGTATTAGTTGAATTGTATAGAAAGTGGGAATAATATGCAATAGGGTTGTTGGGCAAATCATATGCAGTAAAAATACCCAAGTCAGTGCCTGAAAAACTGTAGATTCATAGTAAATGTCAGTTTAACCCACAGCTACAGAGTGTCTATATGTTGAAATTGTCCAGCGGAAACCTATCTATGGATCAGAATTATTACTCTCCATGTCTGGGGTAAATTGTAAGCCTAGAATTCAGTTATCATTTCAGCCAAGCAATGCTAGGAAGACGGCTACTGTATGAGTATAAAATGTCCCTTCCATGCTATACTTGGAAATATACCCTTTTAGTTCAAATGTAAATATATATATATTTACACATATACGTATATATTCAAATACACACATACACACACACACACCTACATGTATATGTATTAAATTCTCTTTTGTTTGTGTCATTTATCATAGGAGTATTTTAAATGAAATGTACCTTAGGAGCACATAACTGAAAAATGAGAAAACTGAAAACATTTAAAAAATCACAAAAAAATATATCAGATTCATTTTCACCATTTTTTTCATTTTAATGTTCTTTATACTTAAATATACAGAACAAGTCAAAGCATCAATAATACTATATTCCAGAAGTACTAACCAAGTCCGGGAGAATTTTTTTACAAACCAAGGCATGAGCAAGTTCTTAAAATTTAGTAACTGCGTCTAGCATAGGAATGTATGTGACCCAAGTATTGGGTAGTCAGAAAAGTCGTGACACATTTTTACTTGAAAAATAGAAAAAATACATCATGACTTTTCCGACCATAGATGATAGCATCTATTAGTAGTCCCCCATCTGATGCATCCATGTCATCTTTGGCCCCCGCTACTGTCACACTGTGTGTCCTTTGGCACTTAGATTTTGGGGATTCAAGAAAGATAACAGCTACTTGATGGAACACTTGATGTCTTCTCCCCCAGCTCCTGTTTGAAAGGGGCGTCTATGAGTTTCTAGACAGAGAATAAAGTGGAAAAAAGGAAATGTTCCTATATCTATTGGGAACATTAGGCCCTAGAGGAATTTCAGCTAATTTTAGATAACAAATAAACACATTTAAGAACAGGAGGCGGCAACTCAATAGAAGGCAAGGATTACATAATACAGAGTTCAAATTTTCCTTATAGAACAACAACAAAAAAATATTCACCCAAAGTACAAAAGAAACATTTGAAAATTGTTTTTCTTGGTTGTCATTAACTTCAAGACAACCTTTATTATGTGAACAAAAAATGAAAGATTGCACAATCAGCAGGTAGCCACACTGACATAAATAGAGTCGCAATCGAGACAGATGAAAGGGAGCTCTCGATGATGTGCAATGACTTTAAGGGGAGGAAATGTAATGGTGTAATGTCAACATTAAATTTGGATGAGAAGTGGTGACCAGAAGCAATAGTATAAAGAGCATTTCCTTAGTGATGGGAGGCCAGAGGAGAGGTGTGTTCACAGCAAACAGATCGATGTGGAACCAAAGCCAAAGAGATGACTGGTGAGTGATTACTCTTCCTAAAGGAGGGGCTGTCCAGCCTGGGATAGACGTGTGGTAGCCAGTGTCAAATTAGAAAACACGCTCAATTGGAGTTTTCCTAGTGGAAGGAATCCGCATGCAGGTCATAAGATGTCAACAACAGAAGGCAAAATTAATGATAGACTACCACTGAAAAGTAGTATCCTTTACAATTTTTAAATTCAAAATTTACAAAAAATAATTCTGTAAGCATCTATATTGGAAAATAAATGCACTGCAAGTAGGCGGGCCTCAGATTTGTCCTTCTCAGTACTCAAGGCCAGAAACTGTTTGAACTTACAGAGTTTGAGCACCAGAAAAGCACATTGTTGCAATTCTACCCCAAGTTGATAGTTGGTCATGTATGAAAGCAGCAGAAAGACATTATTGAATATATATAAGGGTTATAGCATCTCCAAAGAATTTCTGAGAAACATTTTATGAAGCTGTGTTGTGATTGAAGATTAATCAAAACCAATATATTCAATAGAAGACATGATGAAGCAAATGCAGCGACTTATCAATTGAAGATCCCCAGGGGTGTTCGTTTGTATGATTCCATTTTTCTCAATGTTAACTTTTTTCATAATGAAATATTGGGGTAAAACCAAAAAAAAAGTCTTCAATGAAAAATAAAGAGAACAATAGTTTTACTCATTTAAATGTGTATAACCTACTTAATTGCTGTAAATATGATTCCAAACCCAGATCTTTTTTTACAGTGTAATGTATAACATTTACAAACTGGAAATCAGCTAATGTTCAGTGATAAAATTTTTTAATGGAAAAATAAATTCAGTTTTATATCATCATTGACAGAAATTTTCTAAGAAACACGATCCATGTGTTGTGAAATAGGTAACGCCCCAGTAAGTAAAGAAGAGCAATGGAAAAACAAATATATTTAAAGGATATTACAAGTTACTTCATTCGTTTTAAATCTGTGATACCCATTATTTTTTAATCGGAAAAAATACCTATTTTCAGTTAAAATTCCCCTCTGGATAAGCATGGAATTTCTCACTAGGGAGTCTCTTCAGTTGTTTTGATTCAGACCACTTACACAAGTGGCATGCTGCTTTTCAGGCATTGTTCAGAACTATTAATAATATTGCCAAGAAAGCAAACAGTGAAGGAATAAAACCAAAGTCCAGAGATTACCAGTTCTGCTGCAGCCATGACTGGGCTTGCCGCCCTCTCTGCGGACCTGCTTTCACAGCCTCGCATCTTGGGGGGACTGGCTGGTTTTGTCACCCAGTTCTATTTCCCTACTTTGCAGGATACTGAGACTGCTGTGTTCATTTCATTCCATTTCCAGGAAATTTTGCTAATGGAATTAGATGTTTGAAAGGAATCTGACGTGAATGCCATGGCCATATTACTTTCTGGCTGGAGAAATAGGTATGAGTAGGGTGTTGTTGAGCACAAGGTCACAGAGCAGTGAGATGTGGGTAATGCGTGAAGGGAGAGCTGGGCTCACCAGCTAGCTGTGATTCCTTTGTGGGGTGTTTGTGCCTTGTGGATATGTGCCCCAGAGCAAGGAATTTTTTTAATCTCTCTTTGCTTCAGATGTTTCCCACCATAAATATGTTTGGCCAACAGATAGCACAGTTTTGGCAAAAGAAAGGATAATGCTGTTTCTGTTGACATTTGGAGTAAAAAAAAAAATGCAGTAACACTGAATATCAAAGGCTGGACATACTTTCAATAGCTTCAATCCTCTGGTCTCCCTGGATATCACTTAAAAAGAAAACAGTAGTCATTTATCATAGTGGTTTTTCCTAGCTGTGTAACATCTACATGAACAGAGTCTAAAAAGTTTTTCTTTTCTAAATCTGAAAAGAGCTGACGAATCAGAATGCATACATTTAATAATGAAAGGAGGGGTAATTCTATCACTAAAAACCTTTTAAGTCTTTGATTTTTTTCCCCTAGACCTAACACCTAATCCAAGCAAATGGATTTCTGTTTTCTGTTGTATTTTTATGTTGTTGTTATTTCAGTCAGTAAATCTATAATGGAAATATTTGCATAAGAGTGGAAAATATGGACCAGATTCCAAGTATAAAGGGAGGATTGGGACACCCCGATTACCAGAGCACTGCTGGAGGCAGAAAGATCAAGGAGCACAGTGGCAGATAGTCTGCTATGCTTCTTTAATGTTGTCAGACACTGTAAATTCTAAGTGTTCATTTTGGCTATGGAAATATCTATTCATCACTCATTGACTGAGAAAAACATGAAATGTTAATTTTTTCCTTCTCTAAGTAGATCATTTAAATTGTTAGGACTTTTCTTATGTTGTGTAAATGCTAGTTTCATTGGCACCCTGCCTTTGCCAGCATTGTTCATTTCAATTTTTAGTGAATTTTATTTGCCATCATTCTTATCAACAATTTTCCACCTGTTCTATTCCCCCCTTCATGACAGAGATCTGGTAAATACTGAAGTGCTGAAGTGCTTGGTTATTTGCGCCTGTAGCATCTGTGACCAACCATCACAGGGCCCTTGGTCTCCACCTGCTGGTGGCCAGCATCACAGCAATCGCACCATGTGTCTAAATCAGGTCCAGCTAATGATGCCTGTTTGTCTAGCAAGGGAAAGATGATAACGGGTATCTTGCAACAGTAAAATCTGATAGAAAATAATATTAATAGATAAAGAGATCAAGAGATAAGAACTCTATTAATGGTCATTTGTATGGAGTGAATTTTAAAATTTGCCTTTGCCAACGCCATCAGTACTCTACAGAAATATATTTTCTTCTGGAGATACATCAGTTCAGTTGAGTGTAAAATCCAATGATTAATAATGTGTGGTTGGACTTTATATATATGGAAGTGTGTGTGTGTGTGTGTGTGTGTGTGTGTGTGTGTAGTCACTGATAGAAGTTGCCTCTTAAATAATATGAGGCCAGATTTTTGATCTGTGACAATCTGTGTGTTTGTGTATGTCTGCAGTGTGGTCCATGCTGCCCTCTTGCCACATGCCTGCACGTGTATACAGTCCATCTGCGGGCTTCGAAGCTATTGAAACCAATGGGATGTTCGCCCCATTGGTGTGATTTCCAGACAGCTGGAAAGCATAAATAACTTAGAATTATGAGGACACAACACAACTTGCTTTCTACACTTGAGGCCATGAGCCCATTGCATGCATGTTGTCTTCATGCATAATTTCTTCTAAGACTGAAGAAAGCGTTCTGGCTTCTTTGGATCCTGGGAAAAACTGTTGATTTTTTCAACAGTGATGCTAAGAGCAGTTTTTCATTATTCTTGGAATTTAGATGCTCTCCTAATTTATGTTCTGATTATTACTCTCTTGATATTGGCAACAATAACCACCATTAAAAAACAGATGATTACTTAAAACAGATGCAATATTCTTAAATTTTTAAATAAACTTTTTATTATGGGAACTTCCATTCACCAGAATGTAGATCCCCCCTATACGAGTTACCCTATTTCAATAATTACCACTATTTACAATTCACATTAAATAAGTATGTTTAGTGCTAAAAGGATTATTTTTTCTGAACCCCTAAGTACTTTATTGACAAGGTAAAAAAAAATGTTTAGCATGGCTCATGACTACATTTTGAATCATTGCACACCTTGCATAGAGAGTTAAAGTCTAATAATAGGAGCTGCTCATAAGAGGGAAGTAAATTTCCAAGAATATGAGTACTCCTTGGCTATGTAACAAATAGCATAGCTGTTAACATTTGTCATCCCCAAAGTAAAATATGTTGCAGAAAAATGTATTCTGTAACAGGTTATTTTTATAAATAATGTGTTTTTTTGTTTTCTGTTTTTACCTGCTTTGTTCTGACTTTAGGTGAGTGACTGTTTTCTCCATCTCCCATCTCTGACCCCACTCAACAGCACTCCCAGTGCTCTTTTCAGTATTCTGGGTTTGACACTTAATATCTTCAACAGCAGGTCTCTCTCAACTTAATGGGACAAACTCGATAGAACTTATTCAGTACAGAAAATGAATGGCTAATGCTAATCATATCAGAAAGCAAGATCAATTTTTGAAATATGTATCCTGGTTATATAAGATCAATGGAATTTTCTCCTTCCTCCGTCTTTCCTATAGAAACCTCTCACATCAGGTCTGCTGCACTGATGTTAGAGTCTCGCTAAAGACTTGGACTCCATAACCACTTTGTTTAAAACTGAAATTTCTAATTACATTTTCTGTATTTCGTTATTGCAAGTTTTAAATACTACTTAAAAGCTTTTCTTTGGACTGTGCTCTAACCTTAGAACCAAAACCTTCATTTTTTTTTTCTTTTTTTATCCTCTCAGTAAAGGATTCAAATCTGATTTGGCATTTGTTATAATACGTATTTGATTAAAAATGATTTTCTTTTCATTCTTAAGTCATGTCATTGAAAACCCTCCCTAATTTTGTTTCCATAAATGTGATTTAGCTTCTGGGACCTTCCCCATGAAGATGTTGAAGTTTATACTGAAATACAGTTTTTCTAAATCTTGACTCTGCAGGTTGAGGATGCTTTTTGTGATTTTCTTTCATAACCTGGGAATCAGGCCCAGGCCTCTTCCACTTTGGGACTCAGATGTCCTCTAGGGTCTTATTGTTGTCTGTTTTCACTCTGCGAAAATAGAAATAGCTTGTGGAGACCACCCATACCTAAGAGCCATGTTTCAGGACTGCTGTGTCACTTCCATTCAAATTCCATTTGCAACTCACTGCAGGGGAACCTGAGGAGGGTAACATTGTTGGGTGCCCAGGAAGAAGAGAAAAGTCAGAGTTAGCAGACTCACTGTATCCAAATTCTGGGCACCTGACCTTTAGAAAGAAAGCTTGGGAATCTGGTGAGCCTTGGCAGAGGCCTGAGCTGACTCCATGGAGGCCTGTGGAGATACAGATATGCCTGTTTGGTTTCTGGCTTACAGATTACACCTGGAACTGAAGCTGATGTGGCTGCTGGAACTTTGGCGCCGGCAGCTGAAGGGGCTCCAGTGGAGGAAGCTGAGCCGGAGAAGGCAGCACTTCCCGCAGGGGAAGGAGCACGTGCAGAGGAGGCCAAGGTGGATAGTGAAACCACAGAGGTTGTAGATAGTGACCGACCTCAGCCAGAAGAAGACACAGAGGCAGTAGCTCGGCCGGTGAGTGTCCTTGTACATGGAGGCTCTGCAGAGGGTGCCAGAGCCAGAACACTGTCTGCTGGGTAATGGTGACATCTCTTTTAGATGCAGAACAGGCTTGTGGCCATTTTGTGGTTCCCTGCTCCACGAGAATATGTCTGTATTCGATTGTCAGAATGAATCATCCCTCCGTTCTCTCGCTATCAGTGTTGAAATCCCACATGGGCCCCAATACTAGGGTGGACTGGGCTTAAACACAGATAGGGGAAAAGAGAATATGGAATAAAGGTGCTGGAGAAAAGGAATGAAATGCAACAGTGAAAGGGTAAGAATGGCAGGAAGAGGATGAGCATGTGAAAAGTAATAGAGTCACTGAACAGGTTAAGTAAGAAAATGGCCATTAAATGTACTTAACCTAGTGCCAAGTACATGGTGAGAACCCAGTATCTGGTCAAATCACAACCTGGCTATAATGTAGTTAGTAGAGTGCCCCGAATTCACCATTCAACATTTTTCACCAATTATCCACTTCTGTGTTGTAAATTCAAAAGGAAAATGAGTCACTAGATACGCACATGCAGTTAGAGTGAGCCCTGGGTCTTCACTTCAGGGACACATGCTAAGACCACACATCCGTATGTCCGACTGCGGAGGCCTCAATCCCGGAAACGCAGCAAAGGCAGCCCTGCTGAACTTCACGTTGGCTGTTCTGTTAACTAAAGTTAACAGTGAATAGTGGGCCTGGTTTACGCTTTCCTTTTCCATGATTGTTTTACCTACAATGAATTTCTAAAAATCTCTCCAGGGTAACTGAAAGCTTGAGATTGAATTGTCTCCTTCAAACAGTGGGTCGCACTGGTGGCTGGAAAAATAACTCAAGTGTATTAGATGTTTTTCATTAGAGTTTCTTGGCATCATGCTAGGAATATTTTTGTATATGTTGTTACATTTGTTTGGAATGAGTGGATTGTGTTCTCTAAACTGGAGAATGGAAGCACTTGTATCCATGATACCCGAGGGAATATGTAACTTGATCCAAAAGGCAGTAAACAACCCCAGTCTCCCATCTTGCTAGTGAGATTCCCCTCCTTGCTCATCTTTATTAAAAAAAAAAAAGGGAGTTCTTGATATTTTGCTTCTTCTCTGGCCCCCAAGACTACTTGGTGTGCTTGGTGGGATTTAATCCCTGAAGCTATAACTGCAGTGTTTTGGCTCTAATGATGAACACCAAGCGGTGGACAAGTAGATGATCTCCAAACACAGGCCACACTTTTACCAACAATATGATTTCAGGCTATTTGGAAATCCCGTGGGACTCAGGGAGAAGAAAAGTCACACATTCAAGAAGTTTCAAGCCAGTGTCAGTGTTCTGTGGGGCAAAATGGGCATCGGCAAAATGAGAGCAACCTTGGCATCCCACTGCATTCCCTCGGGTCCCTGACCCCAATACAGGCTTCTGTCTCTGGAGAGAGGGGGGAGGTGATGTCAGTTGGGACGTCCCACGTGATAGAAGACACCAAAGCCTGAGTCAGGGTTGGAGAGCAGCAGGTGTTAGTGGAAAGGGGAAAATGGGGAAAGTGGGGGCCATGGAGAGTGGCAGGGGTAGACGTGAAAGTCGTGTCTCCCAGGCCTGCTCGGCACCATCACACTTTTCTTCCCCCAGGAGAAGGTCATCCCTTCTGTCGTCATAGAGCCCGCCTCCAACAATGAAGGGGAGGGAGAACATGAAGTCACCGTAGGTGCAGAGTCCAAGGAGGTGACCGATGACACCGCTCTTCCCAGCGAGACGTCGGAGCCTGCCTCGGAGCAAAGGGCGGGTGAGGCCCCCCAGCCGGCGCCCTCCGCGCAGTCTGCAAGCGAGGCTTCTCAGGAGGTGCCTCCTGGCTTTCTCTACAAGGTCTTCCCATTTTTTTATTTCTTTAATCTGGTGGCCACTTGTTCTTCCTTTGCTTTAATGCCCTTTTGCTTGACCCTTTCATTTTTCCAAATTTACTTCTGCTTTTTGCAGTACGTTCTTTCTCTGTACTGCTTTCTCCTTCATCCTGTTGTAAAATGGCAGGATTTCTGTGCTGCTGACATTGCAAAAACTCCAGTCAGGTTCTTCCATATTTTAATAGCCAATAATGAAACTTGATAGTGAGAGGGTAAACTGCCTCACCCCAGCGCTTTTCTCTGACACTTTCCAGCCTGGGCTCAGAGTTCCTCCTGCCCTCCTGCCATCTGCTCTCTGACTGGGTCCTGTCCCTCCCAAGGGCAGGCACCACCTTCTTCCTGTCATCCAGTCAACTCTGCACTTTGTTGCCGTGTGTGAAGCAGAGTAGGGGGGCAGTAAATATTTTAGAAATAAGTGAATAAATATAGTAATGGGCACCAATGAAAAGGGAGGAAAAAAGAGGCCTATATTAATGGGAACTTTGCTTAGAGAGGCCATAAAATGGATGCCTACAACCAAAGGGTCCTTACCACCCCTTCCAGAAGCTTTGGAAGACCTAAAAATACTGGCTTCAGCCAAGTGTTAAAGGCAAGCTATACTCCTTAACAATTCGTGTGCCAGTGCCCTTTAAATTTACCAGCCCTTGGGGCCGGCCATTTTCTGTGCCACCGCGTGAATGGTATAAGCATTCAATAAAACACACACAACTCCTGAACTACTGGATATTAAAAAAACTGTAATATCTCTCATAAAACACCTTACATTTTCACCAAAACAATGTGTAAAGCTTCTAGACTGAGTACGATCAAAGAAATAGCTCCTAATAGTTCCAAATAAATCCACCGTGGCGTGAAAACCCGGAGACTAGATGAACACGTATTAATACGTGAGCGGCCGCCTGATACTGGTGACAAAAACATGTACTAATACGTGAGCGGACCACAAAGTGTTAATAGAATATGGTTGGGATTTTTTTTTTAAATACCTGTTTTGTTTTTTTTTAAAAGATTTTATTTTTACATACAAGCTGGGGTGCAGGCCAGAGGTAGGGAGAAGGTTCACCAGTGACAGAGTTGGGAGCAGAACAGGCAGATCAACCAAAATACATGCTGAGGCAAGCAGCGGGCAAGGCAGGAGAGGTCTGCGCGCCATGTGGGATTCTCCCCCGCCAGGTATCCAACTCAAGCCACAGTAGCCCACAGCTCCAGAGCGCTGCGCTAACCCATTGTGCCACCAGGGAGTCCCGCTGGTTGGGATTTTAAGTTCCATAATTTCATTTTATATATCAAAATTCAGCTCTTAGAAAGTGTTAAATTTGTGTCTGTTTGTGGGAGCCGAATTGAATAGTAACGGTCATTATCTTTCTCCCCCCCCCCCCAAGATTTGTGAATTAATAGAGAAAAATTAGCCTTGTGGTTATTTAGGGCCTGTGTCTGCCATGTCTTGCTTATTGGGGTACCGAGGTTGGGCGGTGCGGGTGTGGCGTGGTGGGTGAGGCAGGCTGGCCTGTCCTTCCCTGGCTTCCCCTTTTCAGCGCCAGCAGAGGGAGTTCACTTAGCCCCTCTCTCTGGCATTCAGTTTCCTCATCAGAAAAATAATTGAGGAGAAGATAGTCATGTCCAGCTCTGCCATCTTATGATTTACATGCAAAACATAAATTATAAAAGTTGATTATTTAATCTTTGGGGTGGGTTGAGGGAAGGGGTATGGCTAAATAGTTATGCTGGGTGATACATGCCTGGATTCATTATACTGTTCTTTCTCCTTTCATTTGTTTTATTTTAGGTTTTATTGTCAAATATTAAAGAATTTTTTTCTATAAGGGAAAAGGAAAGTGGGGACAGGATAGATGTTGTTTGAGAGTAACGTGGGATGCGTACCACGGACGGTCTGGAGCTCTAATGCACAGCATAGCGAATACAGACAACTTTATTGTAGTGTAATCCTCAAACTTGCTAAGACTCAAACTTAATTATTCCAGCCACTGAAAAGAAATAATAATTATGTAGTCATAGAAGCACTATAATGGCATCCATTTATAACATAAATGTATCAAATTAATATGTTAATATACACAATTAATATGCACCTTAAATTTACACATCGTTATAGGCCAAATATAGTCAATGTTGGCGGGGAGGGGGGAGAAAAGAACAACTTGGCATGGTTTAAGGAATAGGATAGGGGAGAAAGTTTCTTTACAAAAAAAAATTCATCATGGGTTTTTATTAAATAGTGATTCCATTATAATCTGCACGTGATGGTTTTCCCGATTACTAATTATTTATTAGCAGCCGGGTCAGAAGAACTGTTAAGCATTTTTACTTCAGGTTAAAAAAATAAACAGTAATGTATGGTTATAATAAAATGTGAATTTCTAACAAACATATTCGTAACAATTTGACGAATGTACTGCATTTCAGCCATTGCAGGAGGCATTTTGTCACTAAACATACACCCAAGGGCCTGAATCTCAGTTTGTAAGAATAGGCTTTTTTATGTAAACGGAGAAAAGAATCTTCTTTCTATATTCAGAGTTTTTCTCCTTCCTTCGAGCGTGATACGCATCTTCATCTTTCTTACCCAGCTTGGAGATGCTTCTAGGAGTCCCTGCTGAAAATCTGGTTGGGAGACTTTGATTTTATGTGTTCTTTTCTTTTTACAATTAACAAGCCCTTCCCTTTGACATTCTTTTGCAGGTGGAAACACTGCACGATTTTGAGGCAGCAAATTCTGATGAACTTACCTTACAAAGGGGTGACATAGTGTTGGTGGTTCCCTCGGATTCAGAAGCTGACCAGGTAAAGGATGAGATTGAAAGGTGCTGAAGTTTAGATTGTTTTTTCCTGAGTATTCGTTGTACACAGAGACTTACTGAAGATAATTCCATTTTCTGAGATGCTACAAGGCCACAGCACGTCACTGACGGTAGGTTTGCAGCGCCTCTTTCAGGGTGCTGCTATGTTGTTTCTTGTTTATGGAAGTAGATGACCATTTCCACTCTGGATCCACATCTGAGGGACGGTACCTCTGAAACACTCATTTTCGATTCAGGAGATGCAGACACTGTCCATGTGTGAAACCCTCTTCAAAAGTAGTTGCATCTGGAAAAGTGGGAAATGACCAGGAAAGAAGATGAGGGAACTTCTGACGGGGGTGGAGGGGTAATGGAAATGTTTTATAAATTGATAGTAGTGTGGGTTATACATGTATATGCATTTGTCAAAACTCACTGAACTGTATACTTAGTACTCTCTGCATTACACAGAATTAGATGTTTAGCAGTGACGTTAACGTAGTATAGAACATGTTGAGTCTCAATGACGTGCACCTGAAACTTATATAATGTTATAATGCAATGTTACTTCAATTTAAAAAAAATAGCTCAGTTTAAAGATTGTTCAAAAAAAAATCACCTCTGAGCATAGTGGTTGAGGTGCAGAAAATTCCATTTTGTTCTTGTTCACAGGACTTGTGCACTTCTGCAATAGTATGCAAAATGTGCAAATGTAGCTATTCAGATGTTTTTCTGGAGAGTGGAGCTAATTTCCATAATATTCTCAAGGTAGTCCAGTGTTGGGTCAAGCAAACAAAAGGGCCTCTCCAAAATAAAATTTAATTAAATGTTAGTGCCAATTATACACCTGTGAAATCCCCAATTATGCAAAAAACTAAAAATGCACATATATCCGTGGACCAGATAAAAAGATAAAAAGAGATCGAGTGCAATACAATGTGTATAGATGAAAAATAAAAATACATTTATAAGCAAATTTAATAAAAAGAAACACAATAGAGAAAATCAATGAATCCAAAAGTTAGTTCTTTGAAAAAGCTAATAAATTTGTTAAACTATAAATATTCCTTAAGGAAAATTTGATGAAGCACAAATTGTAGCAGTAAAAAAGAATCTACATATGTCAAAATTATTAAAAACCTCATCTTATAAACCTTTTTTTTTTCACTTACCATAACTTATCTTTTGAAGAAGTTAAGAGGGGGCCTCTCTAGTGGTGCAAAGGGTTAAGCCTCAGCACCATGAAGTTATTGGCAGTCACTGCAGCAGTCGTTCAATTCCCAACTAGGGAGCTGACCCACATAGCGCAGCAGACCTCTCCTGTTTTGCCCGCTGATCCTCTCAGCAGTGTATATCAGTAGATCCATCTTTTCTGCTCCCCACTCTGTCTCTGGTGAATCCTCTCACCCTCCCCCCACCCCGCACCTCTGGCCTACACCCCAACTCTTGTATGCATAAATAAATAAGCTGTTAAAAAAAGAAGAGAAAAAAGTTAGTTTTTATATTTACCACTGTATTAGCCTGTCCAGTGCTCTTATATATAATTGTAGATCTGAGTTTCCATTTGTTCTCATTTCCTTTGTGCCGAAAAATTTGCCTTACTGATTCCTGTAGTGTTGATCTGCTTACAATAAACCCTGTCAACTTTTATCAGAAATTATCAGAAAATATCTTTATCTTCGTTCATAAAAATATTCTTACTAGAGCAGGAATTTTGAGTTGACTTTTTTTCTCTCAACTCATTAAAGATGTTTTTTAGTCTCTAGTGTCTGTATTAGAAATTAAATATTATTATTTAATATGGACTCTCTATATACAATGTGACTTTTTCCCTGACTTCTTGTAAGAATTTCTTTGTACTTTTGGATTTCATCAGTTTAAATACAATATCCTTAGCTGCTGTTCATTGTAGTTTTCTTTTTTTGTGTGTGTGTAGAAGAACTGAGGTGTAGGTCAGAGGTGGGGAGGGTGAGAGGATTCACCAGAGACAGTGGAGCAAAACAGGCAGATCTACTGAATACAATGATGAGGAGAGCAGTGGATGAGACAGGAGAGGTCTGCTGTGCCATGTGGATTAGCTCCCTGGCCGGGGGTTGAACTCATGCCCTATCAGTGATAGTGCTGAGACTTAACCTCTAGGCCACCAGGGAGGCCCATTGCAATTTTTATGTTGGGATTTATTGAGCTCCGTACACCTATAATCTAATATTTTTCTCTACATTTGGATGATTCTTGACTATTTTTTTTACTTTTTCTCCTCTTTTTCTTGGTCTCCAGTTACACATATCTTAGACACTTTCATGTCTAAACTCTGTTCTCTTTGTTCAATATGTATTTCTCCTGTACTCAGTTGGATCTTTCTAATTTATCTGGCTTTGTTATAACAATCCTTTCTGCTGCCACCTGTAATTTCTCGTTAAACTTATCCTGTGATGTTTTCATTTCAGATGTTTTATTTAGCTCTATACGTTCTTTGTTATTCTTTCATATAGCTTCCATTTCTTTGCTGAAGTTTATCTTCTTGTTACTACCATCTCTCAATTTGAGTTACTAAATATATTTACATTGCTGCTTTATATTTCTTACTGCTGATTTCAAAATCTGCACTATTTCAGAGCTCATTTCTATTGCTTTTTACCTTTGGGTCATATTTTCCTGTTTTTCTCATGATTAATAATTTTTTTTTTCCATTGATACTAGGTACAGTGGATAAGACATAGAGTCTATGTTCTGTTTTCTGTATCTAAAGATTGTTTCTTTTTCTTCTGTCACTAAATTGATGGATAATTACCTTAAATTCATAAAAGTTTGTTTTATATTTTGTTATAGTGGATCTATTTCAATTTTGTCTTGACAATTAGAATAAATTCAATTTCTATTTCATGATGTCCTGGAACTGGTGGCACCCAGCAAATATTGGGCCAGGATCCAACTTACAATGGCTGCTGGAGGTGCTCACATATGGGACTGCTCAGGTGGCACCACAGTAGCCACAGCAGCAGTCTGAAGGCTGAACTCGACAGCACCAGATGCTGGACCAGACAGCAGTGGAGACAACAGCATGGGGAAGCAGTGCTGGACAGTCGGAAGTGATGGACAGCTCTCAAAGATGACCAGACACAGAGTGCCTTTCACACATCAATGGTGTGAGATAGCATTGGCCAGTCATGCTGGTCACCACTGGTCACCAGGAGGCAGTGTCAGACACACTAGTGTTAACAGCTCTTTATGAGCTATTGGCATGCACCAATTGCCAATAGCTCTTTGAGACACCAGGTCAAGGCCAGTTGTGCTCCTTGCAGGTGATTTCAGAGGTAAGTACAGTGACTGGATTGCGGCCAAGATCTACAGAGATCTGTGGAATCCCTCAGAGGTCACCTGCTTGCTCTCTTCTTCGGAGGCTGGCTGCTGAGTCCTTCCTCTGTTTTTGGAAACCAGGAATAGGATCCTTTTTTCTTCAGAGCCAGGAACTAAATGGATCCAGATGGTTCTTGTTCTGCCTTACATCCTCTTTTATGGTCCCCTACTCTCAAGCCTTATTGGAACATTTTCGATCCTAATCATCTGATTGAACCATTTAGCACCAATAAGTTCACTTCCATTTCTCAATCCAAATAATTAATTTACTCCATTGAATGAAACTGAGATTGAACCTGATTAGTCAATTTCTGATCTAGGCTCCAAATACAAAATGAAAAGCCCTGTGTCTGCACAGACCTGACCTGCCCAGAGATCAGGGCAGGCTTGTGGGCTCAAAGCAGCCTGAGTGGGGCCAGAGGCACACTGCACCCAGTGCCCCTTCAGCAGGGTCAGGTGTATCAGTACTAGGATGCGGGGGGTGGAGCTTCCAGCAGCAGTGCGATATGGATCTCAGCTGCTGCAGGGTGGGCTTTGCTGGGAGCCCACCATGTTGGCCTGGGACTCTACAGACTCTCTTCCTGGAGCTCCAGGGAGCTGCAGTGCGGGTGCTGCCCCAGCAGGCCCAATGCTCCTCCAAGCAGCCCTGGGTCAGGAGCCGTGGGGCTTAGGGATTGCTGCTATAGTCCCAATGGTGCTACGTGCCATGGTGCAGAGTGGCTGGGGAACAACCGCTCCCTGCCACCATGGCCATCCTCTGCTGGCAGCCTAAGCCCCAACAGAGCCACCACCAGCTGCCAGGGCACTGCCCACAAGCTGGGTGGCAAGTGGGGAAATTTCTGATGCTGTTACCCAAGGATATGCCACAAGAGCCCTGGGGCTATGGTGCTCAAACCCAGCTAACTCTGGGTGGGGAACTGACTGCAGGCAGCAGCCATCCCTCAAGCTATACGAGTTGGGGTCCATAGCACCAACAAAGCCCTGCCCTGCTGCTCAGGCAGCAGAAAATAGCCAGTTTTACCCACAGGTCATGCTATGGGGATTCAGTTTCAATTTCTGCACTTTCATTTCTTTTCATCATTTCTAAGGTGATGAATTGGCCAACCCCCTCTTGTCATTCTGTAAGCAACAACATATATAAATACGAAAGGTAAAACACACAATCATACAATGTCAGGTTACAAACAATCAAATTTCTAATAGTTATTGCAAGTCAGTCAACGTTTGCCAAAAGAAAAAGATTAAGCCTTTGTCTTTCTTTTAAACAAATAAATATCAAGTTCTCAAAAGTTCACAAGACCAATGAGTTTTGGTCTCTGAGTAATTTTTCAGGGCCCTCTTTTCTTTTCTTATTTTTTTTAATAATATATATTTTTATAGTTATTTATATCATTTACATTTTGTATTCCCCTTGGGTAACCCACCACCAATTCACCCGTAATCCATCTCCGTGGTCCCTTGTGTAAAAACAGACACCCTACCAACTGGGAAAAGATCTTTGCACACAATACATCTGATAAAGGACTGATAACAAAAATTTACAAGGAACTCACACAACTCAACAAAAACAAAGCCAATCACCCAGTCAAAAAATGGGCAGAAGAGCTCAAAAGGCACTTCTCCAAGGAAGAAAAGCAAATGGCCAACAGATACATGAAAAAATGCTCAACATCACTTATAATCAAGGAAATGCAAATCAAAACCACTATGAGGGCCCTTTTTCTTTAAAATGATGTACCCAAGGTTTTATACCTGCAAACTTCAAGGAAGTGTGTGTGGTTAACAATACATCATAAGGACGAGACCAGGGTGTGGGTATCTCCACTCTGCCAGGTCTTAAGTAAGACCTGATCACCAGGTCAGAATGGATGCAGTGGTTCACCTGGAAGCCAAGAAACCCTAGAAAGCACAAACTTATGTGTGACTGCCGATGTCTCCCAGATGTGTGTTACATATTGCTTGATCCTGGATTTCAATTTCTGCCATGGCTCTCAAAACTGTGGTTTGTAAGGGTCTTGTATTTAATAAGACATAGTCATTTTGTATCGAGAGAGTCACATGTATGTATACATATATCTATATGGCATATATAAATATATAGTTACTTTAAATTTATAATTGGTCTATGCAGAAGTATTTGTCAGACACAAGCTATTTTACCATTAGCAGATCTTTAATCTGCCACCTATTTTAGGCTGCTAAAATTTAATTTTCCTCAGTTAAATCCTGATTATTAGCTAATATTCTTCATTTTATAAATTGTATTTCAGAAAACCTTGATTATAGGTTTGTGCCAGTCATTTTTTTTCTTTATTAAAACAATGTAAAAATGCTTAACTATACTTGCATCTATTAGACTTTTCACTCACTGTAAATAAAGTCAAAAACAGACATTTATGGGGGAAAAATGATCTTTTATATACTTACTAGAGATTTGGAAAATATTTAGTTATCATCTTTTAAGTGTAACTTTGTCCTTCACGTGTACAGCATCATAATTTTAAAGAAGACACTTTCCCTCATCAGCAAGGATATTATCAGTTATTTCATTGAGTCGGTTTTTTCCTTAGTAATTTTTTTCTGCCTTCAAAAATTGGCCTGTCTAAATGCTTATATTTCTTGTCTGTATAGCAGCATCAATTTATACTCTCAGATTATATCGAAAGGGAATGTATTCAGCTCCTTTATTTAATTTTTGAGACCTTATTTTATCTGATGTACTTGAACTGTATTGAGTATTGGTCCATATTAAATCTGGCCATCCCTCATCTTAAGTGGGATCTCTTTCCAGTATTGGTTAACATAGTAAAGAAAGTCATTTCCCACTCATTTTGCTTCCTGCAGCTTGTATGTTTTATATTGTCCCTTCAACTCAGCTTTTTCACCTAGATCCTGCTTATCTTCAGCAGGCCAAGAGCACACAGCAACCTCCACTTCTCCATCTACATGTCAATTTTCCTGCTGTCTGACCTGACACCGATGGGTTCATTCACCTTCCTGTGACCAAATGTCTTCATTTTTGTGACATTACTATACCATAGAGAAATGTGCATGATGGATAATTTATAAAGAACCAGAATGGCAGGACATCAGATTGCTTTGTAATTCATATAAATTTGTAAAATTAGATGTTACAACACCAACCAACTCAACAGTAACACTAGATAACAAATCTAGCTGTTACTGTTGAAAGCCCCGGGTATGGTGGTTTGTTTGGGTTACGTGGTGTGAGCTGGGATCTCCAAGGCCTCCCACAGCCTTGTCCGCACAGCATTCTAACCAGGGGTCCTCCAGCCTTTATCCACTGTGACCACAGGATCCGGACATGTTTCCGCGTGGGGTTCCTCTCTTTACACTGGCTGTGATTCTAATCTCTTTTTTAAATGAATTTTTAAAAATAAATTCATGTAAATTTATTAATAGTAACCTTCAGTGAACTGTATACAGAAGCCACTGATTTCAAATATCCATTCTTTCAACATTAATTAATGATTTTAATAATCAGAAACAGTAGTTAGTTGGACCCTAAAAGCACCTTCTTTGTCTTACAGGATGCAGGCTGGCTGGTGGGAGTGAAAGAGTCAGACTGGCTTCAGCACAAAGACCTTGCCACCTACAAAGGCCTCTTTCCAGAGAACTTCACCCGGCGCCTGGATTAGACCCAAAAGTATTGTAGACAGAGCCTGGTTACTGGGTTTTTAGACCTTCACAAGAACCTGAGGAGTTCACTTTTGCTATTACACTCTTAATGATTTACAGACTGATGTCAGACAAAGTGTGGAAAGACATATCAATGAGCATGTGTGCAAAACAATGTAAGAGAAAAAAAGTAAGTTAAAGAAAAAGTCCTCTCTGGTTCCCACCTTATGGATAACAGGTTTGTTTGTGCTTCGTCCAAGCTGTGGAGACTCTTGTTCTTGATCCCCCCCAACCAATTCTAAAGTAGCTTTCTCCAAACCAGAACCGTAATTCCTCTGCATCAAGTGTGTGGTATTGAGTGACTGCCTTGCAGAAGACGTGATGAATTATCCTGTAGTATGAGATTATGAGATTATTTTATTCCCCTGCGCAGGTGTGAGCACGTGCTCTCTCTCCCTTTCAAGTTTACTGTGTTTAAAAACTAAATTGCTGCAAATGTTTTCAATGTTCTTTTCCTACACACCTCTCTCTATATACGCACACACAGTCACACATGCTAGTTCCCATCATTCCTGGACCTATGTGTATGCACCAAACTACATATACATAGTTGCTTCCTTTCTTTCCATTGTAGCTCATTGCCTCTGAAGTGTCATCGATACATGCATTGCTCTGATTCTGTCTGGCATTACAGTTGCAGTTTTGCCTCAGGGCAAAACCAGCCATCCCATTGCCAAAAAAGTCCACAGTATCTGTCTTCATAATGTGCATTTTTCAGGATGCGATGACAAGTAGCATGTCAGAGCAGCCGCCCCTTTGGGGGAAGAGCACCCGAGCATCCCGGTGTCTGACTCCTGTGGCTGGAGTTCAGCTCCTTGCGACCAGCAGCTGAGTAGTCTTCATTCTGCCTTTGTGAGATTGGCTAGATGATGGGGCATATAAATCCACCCAAAAGAACGCTATAAAAAAGGCTCCTATATATTTCCACCTCTTTATATTTATGCAGTTCATCTTCACAGAATAGTCCTGACATAAAATAGATAATGTATGCTGTATCCTCAAGTCATCTGTAACAGTTATGTTTTCAGTGCTGTGTCATTCCAAATAAACCTTTGGTAATCTCCAGCAATTACCCTAGTTCCTTTTTATGAGTCCTTTGTTTTGGAAAGCTTGCCGCAATCGGACGCTCTGCTTGAGACAGTTGATGTTGGAGTTGTTATTTGTGCAGAAATATGCCTGTTCCTATGGGCTGTGCTCCACAGCTCGCCTCCTTCCCCGCCTCCTTCATCCCAGTCATTGCTGGTCACTTGGTGTCCCTGCTGCCCAGCAATCACTGCAGCACAAATAACAGCCGCGGGTGGAGGCCCTCAGGAGGCGCTGGCCACGCCGCCCCATCTGGGTAGCACGGAAAATTGGACGACTTCATAATCAGCAGTTTCCTCTCACGCCAGCCTCATTTTTTTTGGTCACTTTTCTTTCTGACATGTTTATCTTCATAGGTTCATAAAAAATAGATCAGGAGGAATAGAAAAGTCAATTCACTGGGCCGTTGTTTATGGAAGAGAATTCTTAAAAACCTTGCATGTGCTTTAGTCTCTTTCTGCTAATAGAAGTCTGTACATACTGTAAACTGATCAAGAATGGGCGTTCTTAGAATTTTGAATTTGCTATGTGTTTCTGATTCATGGTTTCAATTCCCCGGGTGGATTACTGACGTTGATATTTAAGTGTTAATACAAAAATAGCTATTATTGAGCCAAGATTTTTCAGGGGCTAATTTACAGGGAAGCTGGACCATCATGAGCACTAAGACTAGAGTGACAAAATAACACACCACTGCTCAGGGGTGTGACTGATCCTTCAGCACCTAATGTGCAGCTATGTAAGATTTATAATAGGTAGCCATTTCTGACTTTGGGAGTATTCCCCAGAGGTTAAAGCTAAGACTGAAAAATTAATGTTCTACAGAGATCATTGCTGCATCTCCTAACTTCCTTTCAACTCCTCCCCATAGTGGCTCTGAAAGCATGTAGTTGGGAAGGACATGGTTCCTCAGATAAGTCTAGCCCACACCTGTAACAGTCCTGGATGAATTTCACAGGTTCTTTAAAATGCCATGTTTTTAATTAACTACTTTGGCCTGGTTTACAGCCTTTGAAAATTTTTAAATGCCAAATAAAAGTAATCCAATTCTTTGTTTCAGGAGTTTTCAAGATCCACGATTTCCTAAAGTTCTGGAAATTAAGAGGATGAGGGGGTGGAGGATGTAGTGGTATTCTGTAGGAAGACCCTTGGATATAGAATGAACATTCTCCTCCACTTCAGTGCATTTTCTAAGAGATGTGTGAGTAGTTTCAAGGACTTCTGAGGTAATAGAGTAGAAGCTCTGCCCACTTCACTTTCCAAGTCTAATCCAAGAACCCAGCTCACCAAGCTATCATCGCATACACTGTGAGTCTGTAGCTGCGTTCTAGCCCAGATGACTTTATCCAGGAACCCCTCTTCATATTTAAGATTTCTTTTATAAACCCAGTAGTGCTCAGCCCTTCACAGAGCTCAAAAAGCCCTTCACATAAAGAATGCTTGTGGTTCTTAATTAAACATACAGTTACCTGGCATTCTCACTAGTATTGCTATAGGTTCATATTTAAACTTGGGTTGAAATCACCCTCTGGCCAATTTGAATTTCTAACAATATCTCAGCTTAACCAGGGACTCTGAGGTGGGAGAATCTCCATGATCTCTCGTTTCCACCATTCGCTCCTTTAGACAATGCTGGGACAGCTGTTGAGTGAGCCAGAATCCCACATCCATCCTTTTTGGCTCCAGGGAAAGAGTGTTCAGGTTCAGAATTCTGAGCCCTCTGTTACGACATAAAGAAGTCAATCATCAGGCCGTGAGAAAAGTCCCAGCGTGAGTGCATGGCCCATTCCGATGACCCACTGAAGAGAAGTCTTGGGGAGCCGTTAACGTTACCTGCCATCGATGAGTTTAAAGATGACTGGTCTTAGTGCTTTATTTGAAACCAGTTGCATAACTGAACACCTTGAATTCTTAGAAATAAACTGACTTGCCTGGTTAAGACTCCACTGTCTCTTCAAAGAAACAGAAGCAGCCTCCTGTTTTTACTGAGACTAAAAACTTTGTAAACATTATGTGCCGATGTGGAGACCAGCTGATGACATAGTTTTTCCATGTGGGGGCGCCTACTGTCTTCCCAACGTTTCACCTCTTCCTAGGACTCAGAGAGATGCAATTGGACATCTGGCAGCTGCATGGAGAAGAGGATGCGTGATACTCTCAGCGAATTTAGAAAACCAAGAGCTGGTGGCTCCTTTCCTCCTTGACCCTTGCCTACCTCAGGTCTTTATGGCTGTGCCATCACGCAGCACCAGCTGAGACGAACCGTGGCTGTGGAGACGTCTCTCCTCACAGCATGCCAATTGTTCATAAAAAGCCCAAATAATTCTGCTTGAGTAAACTTAGTAGCCACCCAAATAGTTTGTGACTTATTGGGTAGCCTTTTAAGGTTGCTTAATGGGATCACATATTGATTTTTTAGTTTAATAGGTAATTGAGACACAACCCTTAAATCTATGCAAAATGAGGAAGATCAGATACTTTGAAGTTTTCACAAAAGATATTAAGTAACATCTTGGTTTCCTAAAACCCAATTACTTCCCAGTCCTCTCTGGTCTCAGATTGGACGCTCAGGTCATCTCATCTTGTAGAAAGGGTCAGAATCCTGTGCTTAGCCCCTCTTCTGTGCATCCACCAGGGCGGGTCTGCTGTCAGTTCTTGAGAAACATGCCCTGATGTATTCTAACGCCGTGGAAAACCAATGCAGAGTGCCTTGTTCATATTCCCTGTCCCTTGCTCCCTCCCCTGTCAATAAATATATTAAATGCTCTGCTTGTGCTCTGTTCTCTAAAACTCTACCCTGATCACTAAGTGATTCGTGTGGTATTTGATGATGCCACAAATTTCTTTAAACTCTAAGATTCTGAGGTACTGATTTTCCTTGTCTTCTATGCCTCTAATTACTTCTCTGTCATTTTGCTAATTTTTCTCCCTTCCCTCAGTGGGTGCTGGAGTGGGTTTGGGGCATGGAAATATCAGTTTCCATCCCTCGCAAGTGCTATATTCCTGCTGTTCTGAGGCTGTTCCCTTTGGAGTGTCTGATGATTGCTTCCATGTCCACATGCTCATTTATTCATTAAATATTATCAAGCTCTTGCTGAGTATCAGTTCCTGTGCAACAAACTTCTCTCGAAATGCCACCACTGAGCACTATTGAGGGGTTCCTTTTCTTCAGGGCTCCGAGTTTGAAAAGGTGGACACTTGCTGTGTACTTCATTTTCCAAATTACAAACACGGGCCTGTTCCTTCAGTCTGTCTCGTGACCTGATAACTGATAGAGGAGGGGTCCTCATCCTGGCCAAGGAACACAAATTCTTTTTTTTTTTTTGTAATATATATTTTTATTGTTATTTATGTCTTTTATATTTTGTATTCCCCTTGGGTAGCCCATCACCAATTCACCCGTGATCCATCTCCATGGTCCCTTGTGTTCTTTTCTATTCCATTTTGTGCGCTTTTCCTTCCCTTCTCCTGAATGCCCTCCTCTCTCCTCTTGTCTTTCGACTCTCAACCCTGAGCACAGCTCAAGCCCCACCTCTTCAAAAAAGCCACCTCTGCAGCTCATTCCTTTGCCCACAGCCATTCCCTTAATGTATTTAGTGTAAAATGGTATTTAGACATTCATTTCCCCCACTAATTGATAAAATCTCTACCAACCTTCCCTGTATTCTGAATCTACTTCAGGACTTAATGTCCATGTGTATGCGTGATCAGTAGACTGGGTGATGGAGAAGTCCAGGGAAATCCAGAACAGCCAAAATTCACAAAGGATAAATATCTAGACTATGTAACAAACTCATTGATGTCAACAGTAAAATAGTTACTGTAATCATCATATAATTTTAATGATTTGTGTCATTGTATTTATATCTAAAATATTAATTACTATTAATAGTAAATATAATAGTAGCATTTGTTTTATGATTCTCATTTGTCAGGTACTCTCCTAAGTGTTCTGCATATATTCATTCATCCAATCTTTACGCCTACGAGGTAGTTGCTGTTCTTTCTTTTTGCAAATGACAAAACTAAAGCAAAGCAATCGAAGAAATTTACCCGAAGTCACACAGTCAATAAATGGCAGGGCCAGGCAAACTGGTTCTAATATGCTTTACCCCTCTGGTTTCTAGCCTCCTTTTTGCTGTGCATGAAGGAAGTGAACTGTAAGTCTCTGAAGGAGACACTTTAATAGATTCTAGGTACAAAAAGAGGCCATTAACTTCCTGCTAATCAAACCACTGCCTAGTAATACAAGACAATGCTTGGGCACCTTCATGTTGGCAGAAATTCAAATGTCAGATAACATAGCCCTAGCAGGATTTTGTGAAAACATGGATGTGTATTCTCAGTGATTGATATTGAGATTCTCAGGGAAATGATTATCCCGTATGTGAAAAGAGTCTTGAGGTATTCACCACAGCTTTGCTGGCAATGGCAAGGGGTGACAGAATTGAGGTGCCCATCACGGGGGGGAGGAGGGAGGCAACATATAAATACAATTCAGTGGCTAAAGCTGTGGAGCAACATGTCACAGAGGGAGCAGTGGCCTAGGTGTTACAAGATTGGTAAAGCATTTCTATATATGTAAAAACTTTGTTCACAAACATACAAAGGTTTGAAGGATATACATCAAACACATTAGATCAAGCATCCATGGGGAACTGGCATAAGGAATGAGTGGCAAAGAGAATAAAAAAATAAAACTATATGATATAACTAGCATGGAATAGTGTGCCATGTACCAAGAAAAATGACAGAAATGTATGAAAGCTAAGGTTAAAAAATATCAAGGGAAGGACAAAAAGAAATCAGAAAATAAATACCAGATATACACTCAGATGTCATTCATTTCTGGATGATACTTCATTTTTAAAAATATTTTTTATTGAGGGCCTGCCTGGTGGCGCAATGGTTAAGCGCTGCCCTGTGGAGCTGTGGGCAGAGGCGACTCGATCGACCAGGGAGATTCCCACATGGCATGGCAGACCTCTACTGCCTCGCCTGCTGCTCCCCTCTGCAGTGTATTTCTGTCGATCTGCCTGTGCTGCTCCCCACTCTGTCTCTGGTGAACCCTCTCGCCACCCCACGCCTCTGGCCTGTACCCCAGCTTGTGTGCATAAATAAATCTTTTAAAAAAATTTTATTGAAATAACTTTGGTTAACTGAATATGTAAATGATTAATATGCATGAATTATTGTATATGAATCAGTTATAAGTTCATGCTTCTTCAGATGTAGGTTACCCCACCCTTTTTAAGCCTTGAAACTTAATTTTTGGCAACTCCAAAGCCATTAGTCTCGCAGTCTCAGTTGGTAAAGCAGAGTAACTTGAAGGGAACTGTTTATTTTTTCAGTGGTGCTGGCCATACCATGATTTTCTTCTTCAGGGAAAGTCAGCAGTTGCTGGCAAGCGGCGGCCATCATTCTGGGGGTGGCCTTGTGGGGTGGCTTCACCTCAAGACCACATTCTTCTCCAAGATGACTGAGCAAACCTGGAATGGTTATGCACCTGCACTTAAGACCAAGGGTCCAGGCACTGATACAGCCCTCGGGAGAGTGAGAGTTGCAAAAATGAGAGCAGAAAGAGGAATTTAGATTTTTGCCAAGACATTTCCCAAATCAGACAATGTTCTTCAGAGAACGGCATATTAAGTATGTCGTGATCATCCTCTTGATTTTTAAAAACCATGAAGCACTAAAACATTTTAAAAATTATAAAGGTGAAGCCTACTCGGGCTGGAACAGTTAGATGGCAAATTCTGAATATCCTTGAGAGAATTCCACTTGCATGCAAATTAGCTTTACTAGAGTCTTTCAGTTTCTAAACAGGATCAGAACCAATCACCTGTTAGAATCAGCACATTCAGCATGGAATCCACTGCAGGTGTGATCTGCACTTGTGTGAGCAATTTTGCGTATACATGTGAAAGGGCAACCATCAAGCCTCAGTTTTGCACACTCCTAAGGTGGGAATTTCCAGCACTGCATTTACACTGGCCTGAAATAAAGTTGTGTGATTAAGGGCCTCATGTAGTGGTCAGTCTAGGGGACACAGCTATTGGCATCCATACCCTCACAAGACCTAAAGAATTGACGTGTTCCTGTTTTTTGTCAAGTAACTTATTTGGGACAGACTTTTCCTACAGCAGTATCAAGAGGAAGTAAGCAGTATTTACAGTGAAATAAAATAATAAACTTCCATGTCTCATTCTGCCACAACTGGCATTTCAAAATCGGGAATATCAATTCAATTCATGATCACAGCTTATTAAAACTGGAAGAGACCAAAACCATCACCCACTCCATCATTTTGAGGCTGGAGTAATGGGGGTCTTGCAAGCAAAAGTTTATTGCCTAGAAGTGTGAAGCATATCAGGAACACAATTAGGGAAACAGATTTCCTGCCTTGCATTTCAGGCCCCTTTCACTTTTTCTGCTGATCTTGATTGTGGGAGAATATATATGGTATACCTCTTACAGCCAGGAGAGGGTGCTAGAAGGTAATGTAAGTAATTACAGTCAACAACAGCAGTATTTTCTAAGTGGAACGCACCAACTGAAAAACTCTGAAATATAACATCACATTTTGCATTAAAATGCAATCACCCAGTGAGGACAGAAATTAATCCCTGAGTCAAAAACAGCCACACAGCTTATTTCGGGCATAGACTCTGAAGGCTAGCAGACGTGGTTCAAATTCTTGGTGTGCTTTGCTTTTCTTTAGACACCAAGCTTAAGTAAGCCTCTGTTTTACCTACAAAATGAGTATAAATTATTGTATTATATCTTTGCCAGAAAGGACAAATAATCACAATACTTGATATTAAATAATAGTGTTTGTGTTATCATCTAGTATGTCACTGATTTGTTGTGACTTTAAAAAATAATCTTTACAAAGGCCAGCAACTATAAATTCTAAAGTGCTAAAAGAAATTTCTAGTACTTTTTGAAGTCCACCACTATTAATTTAATGTAAGATTTTCAATAATATCTTATGCTCTTTGCTTACTGGCTTCTGGAAATTATTCTTAAGCTTCTGTAATTGTTCCAATTTTTTTTTTCACAGGCCTTCGTATTTATGGTTTCAAAAGAAATCCTATACATATAGTAAATTCTCTCTATATATGTAAAATGGATGGCAGTATGGGCTTTGGAATTTGCTAGACTTGGATTTGAATCTAAGTTCCATTACCTACTACTTAAGTAAAACAGAAAGGCTAAACTATTTAAAGTTTTGCTTCTCTCATCTGTCAAATGTGTATGATTGTAACTTTGAAGTACAAAATACCTTAAAGTATTATTGTTAGCATGTGACCAAGGGGTACCCAGGGACCCGGAAAGAAACAAGTGTACCCTCTGAAGGGGCAGAGTCATCTGTACACACTAGAGACTCAGGAAACAGACTCTTAGGTGTGAAGATTAAATGAAGTAGAAAGGCTATTAGTTTGCCAAAAACAAAAAACAAAAACAAAAAAACCCAAACAACTCCCTCAATTACCCATCTCCTTGTGAGCCAAACAGGGTTGGCCCAAAGAGGCACCACTATGGCCTGAAAGTTTGCCACAAGTGTAAGTTACCATCTGGCAGGGAATCATAGGAAAAGAGTTCTGGAGCAGGTCCCAGAAAGCTGGGTCAAAAGGAGCTATTATGTCAAGATAACAGCTGCCATCATCAGCCTCTCCATGTCTCTTTCAGTCTTGTGTCTTCCAAGTCTCTCCATGTCTCTTCTCACATGTCTCCTTCCAAGTCCCCTCCCCAGCAGGAACAGGGGCAAGTCAGGCCCCAAGAATAGCGCTCTCCACAATTAGCCACCTGTCTCCATGTCATATAACTCTGCCTGGCCGCTCGGCTCCACACATGGTTGAGTGGGGCAGAGAGCCAGGTACCTTCTCCACATTATTATAGCAATTTAATTATAATGGGAATTAAATTCTACTTAGGACATCCTTAGTGTTGTTTAAGAAATAACTTGGCACAATCCCTGGCACCTGTGGAAGGTGTTCCCAAAGGAAGCACATCACCAACATTACTGTGACTTCCCCAAGGACATACATCCTCCAAGGGACTGTGCATCCCAAACTGTCACTAGGGCTTTTACAAAGCAATGTGTCCTCACAGTACAAGGTCCCAAGTCAAACTCTCCTTAGGGGTCTCTTGTGGAGGATCCATCACTGGGCACACTGTTTATGGGTCAGGCCCAGAGAGCTGAGCGCCCAGGCAGAGCCTGGCCCATTCCAGGGCAAGGATGTGGGGGGCCTGGTGGCTGCGGGGAGTGATCTGCACCCGCAGTGCCCTGAAGGCCGCGTGCACCTGTGGGAAAGCAGGCAGGGCCACAGCTCTGCTTGAGGTTTCTGGGCTACACTCAACTTCCCTAGAACGTGTGCCTGCCCTGGCGATGCCACAGCATGGGCAGGAGCGTTGCTGCTTCCTGAGGAGCTGCAGGGGGGTCACAAAGCAGCGCCAGGCACAGGAAAACAAATCAAGGACCCAACATCCACCTATTCTGACTTTCTGTGGACTAGTCAACTCTTTCACCAGCCCATTGTGATGAGTGGTGATTTGCAGAGTCACTGGTTCCCAAAATGCCCAGACTGTGATAATTCTGGTCACCCCACAGCTTCTTTTAATCTTTTAGGGAATGAACACAGAGTATACAATTTGGGTTACTGACACCATTGTAAGAATGTCCCCAAACACAAGCTAATTTAACATGAATTTGTATCACATACCCCGGGGCCCCAGGTGCTCTTCATGCAGGGGAGAGTGCCCTGGGGAAGCTTCACTGCAAACACGATGGAGCTGCAGCCCTGGGCAGCCAAACCACAGAGACCTACAACCATGCAGGGATCATGAAATCAAAGGAAGAGTTAATGGTTCATGATAAATAGACACTTCCGGGGTGGCGCAGCAGTTAGCTGTTGGCAGCAGCGCCGCGAGTTCCCGCATGGCGCGGCAGACCTCTCCTGCCTTGCCCGCTGCTCCCCTCAGCAGTGTATTTCTGATCTGCCTGTTCTGCTACCCGCTCTGTCTCTGGTGAACCCTCTTGCCGCCCCATGCCTCTGGCCTGTACCCCAACTTGTATGTATAAATAAAAAATAAATCTTTAAAAAAAATAAAATAAAAAATAAATAAATAGACACTTCCCTGTATTTCTGCAAGGCTGCACCTGAGGGTTAGCTGAAACAGAAGTACAAACAATAATCGGTATGCTGGAACTTTCTCCCTAAGGCAGCAAGGTTTTTATACTTCTTCTATTGTCACTATAATTCTGCTCTCTTGACATGTGATATGTACAATTACCAAGTCCAGTTGAAGAATTAAATGTGCAATGTTGAGCTCAGACTTGTGAACAGTGATAAATATTCTGGTCTAGCTGACAAAAAAGCAAAGCCCTCTGCACAGAGTTGGAATCTGGCTGGTGCCACTCTCTCTGTGAAGCAGCTGTGCAAGAATCTGCAGTCAGTGGGTAAACAGCCCTTCCCTTAAACACTCATTGATGGCCCCCAAGCTATTTAATGAAAACTGAAACAAGGGACGCCAGCCTTGCCTCAACTCAGTGCATTCTTTAGTCAGGAGGGAAATGAATCCCAAAGCCCAGCATTGCCCCCTCTGTGCATGGATATGTGCCCACCGAACTAATTTAGGACCAGAAGGCCCCCCACCTTCACCCCACCCCAACTCCATTAAGAACAATAACATTTTTGACTTTGTGTGTTACAAAGTTTTGTTCTGAGGTTTTCATATATTTTTATCAGTCTCCATTTCTGGCATCTAAGTTTCAGGGCCTTATTGAAAAATGCCACCACTTGATGATATTACATAAAAACAATATCAACAACTGAAAGCTTGCTTTCTGCATGCCGCTCTGGGATATTCTGCTTTCAGAGCTTCCACTGAGGCAGCCTCCTAGCGCATGATTTTTTCCCTGACAAGGTCAGCCCAGTCCCCTTACTTTCTATATCCCAGCTATCTGGTAAGACAGCTGAGAGAAAGAGGCCAAAACAATGATGGAGGCATTCTATTATTCTATTATTAATATTTTTAACATATAGCCAAATAATTTATAAAGGTGGTGAATGAAAATCTGTATACACACCACATAAATTCTACCATGATTTTACTATACTTTTAAAATTCCTGTTGACCCCAATGTAATACTAAGCTGCAGATACCATTATACTCTCTGATGGTAGGACTGCCAAATAAAGTACAGAGTGCACAAGTAAGTTTGAATTCAAGATACACATGAAATTTTTTTGTTGTTGTTCAAGCAGTTTCCAAAATAGCCTGTCACACTATATTTTGTTCTCCTAGTAAATCTGGCATCCCTTTGTGAGGTGGCCTTTTATTGGGATGAACTGAAATGCACAGACACACACACCCATTAACCTTTGAGGAGAGTCATTTGTAGCCCAATAGAACTGATTTAGTTTCTTTTACTAAAGTGGGTTCAATATTCACCGGATTTGCTGTTGGTTGCCTCATGTTGACTTAGAAGTATAAAAAGCAAATTGATTCAGGGAAAGAATAAAGAAGTTGCATCAAAGGAAAGACCTTGGCGGAAGCTTTAAAACTGCCCCTGAATGGCCTGGAGAGAGCCTGGCTCAGGACTGCTCCCTGCGCTAGGGCACAGGCCTCTGTGTCTGCGGTGCCCTCCCAGTCTGCCCCCCTGCCCCTCCATCTGCCCTGGCTCTGGGCTCCCCTGCCCTGGCCTCCTCTGAGGGGCCTGCTCTCAGCTGCCACAGGAGGGGCCCCTAATGGCCTGGAGCAGAGTCGGAGCCCCTCCTTCATCCCCGCTTCCCCCCAGCACCATTTCCTCTGCATCACCAGCCTGGCCACTCTTAAGACAGAGCCTCCCTCACCTCACACCCCTGAGAGCCTGTGAAGGCAGCCCCGGCTTCATTCCCTGCCTCTGCCCATGGGCTCACTTTCTAGTTGAGCAGGATTTGACTTGTGAGAGCTTATTCTGCTTCTGTTTCCAGCTGCTCCATTTCTCCCAGGGTTCAGCAGGAAGCCGTGCTGTGGGCTCTAGGTCTACTCCTAGTTTTCCTGGCTCCTGGTAAGTGTATGCGTAGACACTCATGGGTTTTATTATTATTATTATTATTATTTTGTCATTGGGAGGCTACTTGAAGGATTTGAGCAAATTCTTTCTCATTGTTTTTTTTTTCTTCCCTTTGCAGCCAGTCAGATATCCTTCAACTCAGAAGTGAGAACAGTGTCAATAACCAAGCAGCCTGGGTTTATGGCTGAAATCACCTGTGATATTGCTGACCGAACCATCAACTACATCCACTGGTACCGACACCAAATGGGAAAGGCCCCACACCGCCTCCTCTACTTTTGGTTCACTGGCTCAAAGGTTGTGGTAGAAGCAGGAATCAGTTCAGAAAAATACCATGCTTATAAAGGGCCAGATGGGAGGTGTAAATTTGTAATCCAAAATCTGGAAGAAAGTGATGCTGCTGTTTATTACTGTGCCGCCTGGGTCACCCACAGTGACTCAGACTTCCCCTCGACTGCACATAATTTTGCTTGCGGCTGCCACGCGCAGCCCTGGTGCCCAGCATGGACCAGCTCCTGCCTCACTTCCTGCCCCGACTTCACTTCAGAGAAGCCCTGAGCTCCTTGTCCAATTCCACCCTTACACCACTCTCTTTCAGCTCCTGCAACCTGCTGATCTCTAAGACTTTCCTAAGGTCTGAGCTCCCATCTCTGGGTCTTAGGCAAGTCACCTGGCACAGAGCCCTTTCCGCTCTCCCAGGCCTGGGAGCCAGTGGAGTCTGCTCCCTGGACAGAGGCCTCCTGGGGTTGATCTGTCAGGGGAGTCATGGGGAGAGCAATGTGGGAAGGCAGCTGTACTGAAACATTGAGCCAACTATTATCCAAAGATAAGGACTGGGAATGGAGCTTATTCATCACTCAGGAGTAAGAGAAATGATGGAGTGAAACTTGGGACTTCATGAAGATCTCAAATGGGGAACCAATGTGTTATCTTTTAAACAAACTGTTATTTCTCTCACCACAGCCAACCATGGTATTGTTAATACAGTGGAAGTGTAGGAGAAAAGTGATTGTTGTAGATTTTCAATCTTTGTTACCTACTTCTATTTATTAGCAATAACAGATAAAATATATCTCTCTCTGAAACTGGCCAGTTCCCAGTCTGACTCATGAATGCCTTCTGGAAAGTTCTCAGGCACTACTCCTACCCAGAGGCCCCTCCCTCTCTGGCTGCCCTGCTGCTGCTGCGCTAGCAGGTCATTACATTTCTCCATGATGAGCCCGAAACCCAAAGTCAAAACTTCAGCTCTTCTCATGTCTGTGAGCTCAGTCAAGGAGTTGTGTCCTAACTGAATCTGCTTTAATTTGTTCTCTTGTACCAGGGACCACATGTTTAAACTCTTGAAGTATAAGAAAGCCTGTTCCTCACCTGGAAGCATCATCATATGCTCATCCACATTCTCCAATGGTGCTAAGGCTTTGTTCTGCATGTTGATTTCTTTGATTTGCCTTGAAGCAATTTTTGTGTTTAGGGTAAGGCAGGAATCAATGTGGACAGCCATGTTTTTTTTCAAATTGTTGACTAAGCTCTCATTATTCCTGCCTTTTTTCACAGTCAACTTGTGAAAACTAAGCTCTCATAGCTCGCATTGCCCTTCCTGCTCTCTCTCCGCCACTGTATGTGCCAAGTTCTCTAAGGATAAAATTTGAAGTCAGAACTTCCCTTTTACAAATGGGGCCACAGCCTTGTTCCAGGAGCAAAAGATCTTAATTACTATAAATGAAAATATTTCTACTTATTTCCCTCCCCCTCATAATGACTTATTACTTTGTAGTTTTAGGACCAGTTCCAGTAATTACTGTAAGTAATAAGTTACATTAACCAAAGTAGAAATGCCCTGTGTATTTTACCTTACATACATGATTAAAATTAAAATATATGATAAAAGCAAATACAATAGTGGTTCAAACACTTCCTCTCTATACCCATCATGTTGTCTACCGTGGAAACCAGGCACCAATGCCACTGCTAATAGTACATTTTACATCAAAGTTTTCCTATTTCCCGAATTCTACATATCTGTGAGATAATTCTTACTCAATCTCTTTTTCTTTTGCAAGCCAAATTACATAATCCCTTTATAGCACATCTTTGTATCATTCTCTGCATTATTTCTGGTCTTATGAACGGATACCTGAGGGTGCTTTTTCACATATTTTGAAAGGCAGCAACCCATAACTGAATTAATCTTGGGCTTGCTCAACTCAACTTTTTAAAGGCACCCTGTGGGAGCAATGTCAAGGAGTTCAACTTTTGTCATTTGTTGACAGAGATCACTGGTGTGTGTCTCACAGTTTAATTATTTTCAAGAGATACAAAAACATGGTTAATGTTGGTGGAAGGCCGTGATTTTGTGTCTAACATGATAGGTACTCTGGTTATAGTTGCTGGCTCTGAGCTGACAGACTTGTTTCTGGAAAGGTACACAGGCTAGAAGGGAGCGAGTGGGTGCTTCCATCCTGCCAGGATGCTGGTGGTCCTGGGATCTCCAACAAACATCTGTTTAAAAAGAAAAACAATGAATAATCTGAAACAAAGCCACCCCCAACTTTACATCTTTATGAAAGGAAGCTTCTGTGATTTTTAAACAAAGTGTCTTACAAAGACACTAAAAGTATTCAACACTTCATATTATAAAGACATAAATGGAAAAAAAAAAAGAAAGTTGTATACACAGTCTTCTCATCAAAATGTATCAATGTCTTTCCTCATTTTGCTGTCCCAGGACTTGTTCACTTCACTGGGGTGGTCACATGGGGACACCCAAGGCATTCCCTATGACTGAAATGAACAAGTCTAATTAGATTAGTTCTCAGATTTTATGATGGGCAGAGAGCACTGTCCCAGATCAGATAAAGTCCCCCAGAGTCCCGGAGGTTAAATCCGAAGGTCCAGACTTGACTCCAGTACCTGGCTCCTCATGAGCGTCCTGCCTGGGGCAGGGTCTGCCTCACTCCCCACTGCCTGACTGACCTCTGGTTCCCTCAGAGCAGCTTCATCATGGAAGCTGCAGGATGGCACAGGCTGAGCTCCAGTACTGCCCCCTCAGGCAACACACATTCGTTCTCTTCTCTGGAGACCACTGATTCTTGATTATACCCTCTAAACTCTTCCTGAAGGCTGATAAAAAGACATGGCTACTCTTGGATGGTGTCCTGCCCCAGATTCCTCCCCTATATATATTTTTAAATGTATGTCTCTTGCAGGTAAACATCACCTTTCATGCCACCTAGAGAACAAGGGACACCTCCAGGAGAGGGAAACAGAGGAGATGAAAATACATTTCAACAATGGAAATACATTTCTAGAGCCAAGACAGTGCTGCTCCTGCCCAGATGCCCTGTCAGCAAGCTGAGATCTAGAAGACTTTTGTGTCCCTTAAATACTGTGCTTGACTAGAAACTCAGGCCCAGGACAGGTCAGTCCCCATAGGTTAGAAATCTATAATGATTCCCATGTTGTAAATAAGGCCCAATCTGCAACCCCAGCCTGTCAACTTAAGCCAAATACGAGTCCATATTCCCTGAGTGACCTCCAAGCCTTGGCAGGATTCCCCCCCTCCTCGCTGATAGCGCCCTGTCTTCCTGCTGCTCTTTCCAATGTTCCATAAACCAACTCATGAGCCCCAACATCCCCGGAAGAGCACGCCCCTGTGGTGAGGACTCTGTTCTCCCAGTCCATGCTTTGTGTTCCCTTGAATACAAGACAAACTCATTACTAAATTGCTTTATGTATGACAGCTGACACACCAAAAAGTGTATCTGGTTGGAAGTCTGCACAGACTTTATTAAGATCCGTGGAGGATTATTGACAGCAGTCGTGAGCCTTTAATTTGAGCAGTAATTAAATAAAAATCGTTATATTATTGTGACAGTTTTTAATCCTTTGAGGATGAAATAATTTTTTTTTCAAAACACAATAGTTGTGAGTTTTCTCTCCCAAAGGTACATTTTTTATTGATGAAAATATAGGGCACTGAAAAATAGAAAAATATTAATTCAATTTGTCACCACTCAAATTCTCACCTTCTGAATCAAATCTTTTCATGTGTCATTTTGCTATGCAGGTGTCACATTTGTTGTTCTCTTTTTCACTTTATTTATTACAGCCAGTTCAGCCATCTGCACAGGATATATCTGCACAAGAATATACCGTCAGCAAAGTATCCTATTTGCTTTGTGTTTGGTCTACACTTCACCAAGTTAGTACAACCACAAAACTTGCATTTGGGGGACAGTTGAGCCTCAGGTCTTGTTTATAAGTGAGTATTTTCCATTCAGTGTTTACTACAGACAAGACTCTCAGAAACTGGGTCTGCTGCTGCCTGCTGAAGGACCACAACCTCCTGCCCAATTCAGCCCCCTTTCTTCCCCATCCCTGCCTCCAGGCCCTGGGCTGTAATAAGCACAACTGATTAGCAAAATAGCAACCAAGAAGCCATGGGCTAATTAGTATAAATGAATGAAACTTTCCTTTCAGTTGGAAAGCAAGGCTACCCTTATTTCTCAAAGTTTGTTGCAGATGCATCCCCAGCTAAGCCTTCGCAGTCTTCAGTGTCTGAGGATTTGCTGCTGGATTAGGATTCCCTGGTCTGTACCTCCTTTCGCTGTTCCCAGTTCAGTTTAGGGCTTCTCCCTTTGACTACACACAGAGACACGCACCTGCCCGATTCTCCAACGCTGTATCATTCCTCATACTTTCTCCTATGATTGAATCCCAGAGACCTACACTGCACCTGTCCCAGGGGAAACAATACCCACCATTTCCTGAGCAGGTTCTATGCCCCTGGGCCTGAGCTACATGCTTTGCTCACAGAAGCCTGTTTACTGTCCATGCCACCCCATGAGGTCCTTTTTACAAATGAGCAAAAGGAGGTGAAGTGACTTGCCCAAGACCACGTGACATAACTATCATGTCACTGAAGAGCATTTAATCTCTTCTCATGAGACCGCTGCATCAAATGGTCCCATGTTAGCTCAGAGTGGGCAGCATTTCGGAGAGCTATTGTTGTTCTGAGTTTGTCCTGTCCTGCTAAAGGAGTCAAGATCAGCTATAATAAGAATAGCTATTAATATTAGTTCACCAACTTCCTAGAGCATTTCTGAGAACTGTTACATTTATCAGCCCTCCCCTCACACGTGGTCAGACGTCTTTCTTTTCTCTCAGGCTTCTCACTCCCTTCCTCTCTCACCAGTTACCTTCTGGCACCAGCCAGGAAGCAGCTGCTCAGGTCCTAACCTGCCATCCCCCCACCCCCAGGAAGGTTTCTTCCCTCAGTGCCGCTTGGTCTCTGGACTTCACTCCACTTGGGCAGACAAAGGGCTATGCTGGGGCTCCTTGCCCTCCTAGGGGCCCTCCTGTTTCCCCGTAAGTGACAATCTGCTCCATCTGTAGGGATCCAAGAATGGGGCAGGGATGGGGAGGAGGTGAAGGCCTGGAGAGCAGGGTTTGTTGTATAAGGAGGCTGTGAGTGTTCCCATCCCCTGCCTCACCGCCATCTCTCTCTCTCTCTCTCTCTCTCTCTCTCTCTCTCTCTCTCTCTCTCTCTCTCTCTCTTTCTCTCTCTCTCTCTCTCTCAGGCTGCCAGGCAGCAGTCATGCTGGAGCAGCCGCTGTCAGTGCTGGGGCGCGCGGGCAGCAGGGCCATCCTGCCCTGTGAGGTCCGCACCAAGGTCAGCTACATCCACTGGTACCGCCAGCAGCAGGGCAAGGCCCCCGAGAGACTCCTCCGACTGGCCATGTTCAAGTCAGATGTGCAGTGGGATTCGGTCCTGAAAGCGGATAAAGTGAGGGCCACTGAGTCCAAGGACGGCTCCAGCTGCACCCTGACTGTGCTGAGGCTGCAGAAGGGCGACGAGGGAATGTACTACTGCGCTGCCTGGGACCCCACAGCCGGGCGCCCTGCCCTGGCCACCGCTCAAAAAGCACCAGATTTCCTAATTTGTATGTCTGGTAACTCCCACCGCCTTTGGCTCCCTTGGGTTGTCCTTGTTTAATCCAGCCCCACCCAGGACACTCCCACCTAGCCTCTGGCTAGTCCTCTGCGACTGACCAAAGAGGACTAATGAGCAGATAGTGGTCAGGCCGCTGAGGACTTGGTGAGCCTTCTAGAAGGAAGGGACCTTTGTAAAGATCATCCATTTCCGCGTTTCTGAAGCATTTGGAGAGTGAAAGCATTTGAAGAATCTGTGCTGTCCAATCCAGCAGCCACCCGTGGTATTTTACGAGCACTGGGCAGTAGTCCAGCTGCAGGTGACCGCATGTGTGAAATACAAGCCATATTTTGAATTTTAGTGCCCCAAAAGTGACATAGTGACATATTGCTTCAGTGGTTTTTAAATGGATTGCGGGCTGAAGTGACAATATTTTGAATATTTGTACTAAATGAAAATAGTCTAAAACTAATTTTATCTGTATCTTCAACCCTCTTCCCCTACAAAATAGAAGGGAGGAAAAGCTCCTTGAGGTGTAAGTCTAAGTTAAATATAAATCCTTTTTGTATTCCAAACTCCAACCTTGTGTATAGCTTAACAGCATCAGTAAAAATGATTCATGAAAGTAGAGTCTAAGTGATTCTGAAGGAAATCTGTTCCTCAGATTTCATAATTCATTTTCTGTTTAGCTTGCCAATTTTCTGATGTTATAGTGAGAAAATTGTAATTAAGACAATGCCTTAATAGAAGGCTTAATAAAAGCCCTGCCCTCTTCTGAACCCGTCAGGCTAAGAGCTCCTAGTAAGTTCAGAATAGGCGATGTTAATACTTTCACGCTATTTTCAGTTGTTTCTTCAATTCGTCTTCTCCATGGTACTAATATAATTGAACCTTTCTATTTCTTGGAGTTCTCTTAAGGTCTAACTCCAGGTAGGACTTATTTCTTTGAACAGGCGGTGATGAGGGCGTGGCTGTAGTGGAAACCAGGCTCGGGGCAGGTTCTCTATGGATCTGAACAGACATATAAAGGAGAGTCTTGGAGCTGTCAGTGGCTTTTTCAGGCTTTTAATGATCTTTCTACACCATCTGCAGTGAGGCAACAGACGTAAAGCAGGCAGGCAGGGGGCCAGGGGGCCAAGAAGCTGACAGGCCTCCCAGCCCCTGTGAATCTTTACTCTCTCAAGGTTCCATCCAGCATTGTACCGTGGTCTCATCCTCTCGCCACTGCTCTCCGGCTCTGTATGATGCCGCCTTATAGCCCGGCCTCCAGGTTCATCTGTGCCCACTTAGGCACTCTCACACCATGCTCCGGGTGTCCAGCATGAGGCATGCGTGCCTGAAACCCACACTCCCAAGCACCTTCTGAATTCAAGGCCACAGGTGATAGCCACAGAGGCCAAAGCACAAAAGCCTGAACATCACTTATCCTACACTGATCCACTTATTTTCTTTGATTAAAAATGTATTAGATGCTATGCCTTTTCCTAGAGGCTAAAATGAAACAGGCACAGCATGTTCTAGCCCCAAGCCATGACAGAAATATCAAATTTATGTCCTGGGGTGGTAAAATATTAGATTTTACACAGAAGTTATGAATTCTGGCAATTATTGAGTCCAAATCAAAATCTACTTCAGAGTGAGGTGAGGTTCATTTTCTTCCCTCAGATTCCACTCATCCAATAATCAGTGTTTGATTGATGACTGAGACATGCACTAGATCACATTAGAAATCATGGATATTTGTCAAAGGTAAAGGACATTTCTGTAGATCCCCTTCCTCCTTCCATGTCTCCTCCCCTGCAGGAACAGGGGCAAGTCAGGCCTGAGAATCAGAGCTCTCCCTGTTCAGCCACCTGCCTGCATGTTCCACAGCTCCACCAGGCTGCTTGGCTCCACCCATGATTAAGCGGGGCAGGGAGCCTTGTACCCACCACCCCAACATTATGATAACTATTAAATTATAGCGGGAGTTAAATTCTATTTTGGGCATACTTAGAGTTGTTTGAGAAACAACTAGGGGGCCTCCTAGTGGCTTAGCTGTTAAGTCTTAGCTCTAGGACCTCAATAGCTTGAGTTCCATCCCAGGCCAGGGAGCTCCCCACATGGCCCAGCAGACCTCTCCTGTCTCACCCGCTGCTCCCCATAGGGTATTTCAGTCAATCCACCTGTTCCGCTCCCACTCTGTCTCTGATGAATCATCTCTCCACTCCTATACCTCTGGCCTACACCCAGTTCTTCTACGAGAAATAAATAAAAATCTTACAATAAAGGAAAATTCTTTAAAAGAAAAAAAAAAAGCTTGCACAATCCCTGGCATTGTGGAAGTTGTTCCCAGGGTAAGCATAGCACTGCCATGACTGTGACTTCCCCAAGGACACACGTCCTCCAAAGGGACTCTGAATCCCCAAACTGTTATTCTGGCTTTTCCAAAGCAATGTGTTCTCACAGTTACAAGGTCCCAAGTCAAATTCTCCTTAAGGGTCCCTTTGAAAAAGCTCCATTGCTGGCCACACTGATTATGGGTCAGGCCAGAGAGCTGAGCCCCCAGGCGGAGACTGGCCCATTCCAGGGCAAAGAAGTGGGGGACCTGGCAGCTGCGGGGAGGAGTGATCTGCACCTGCAGTGCCCTGAAGGCCTCATGCACCTGGCAGCCTCAGCCTGTGGGAAGGCAGGCAGGGCCACAGCTCTGCCTGAGGTTTCTGTTCTACACTCAACTTTCCTAGAACTTGTGCCTGCTCTGGGGATGCCACAACGCTGGCAGGGGCTGTTGTTGCTTCCTGAGGAGCTGCAGGGGGGCACAAAGCAGCAGCAGGCACAGGAAAAGGAATTGAGGGCCCATCATCCACCTAATCGGATTTCCTGCGGGTTCTAGTTCACTTCTTTACCAGACCGTTGTGATAAAGATTCATTAACTGGTTCCCAACTATATCACAGCCCACACTGATATTTCTTTTCAACCAACAGCTTCTTTTATTCAGGAAACAAACATACAATATACAATTCATGTTGCTGACACCATTTTTGTTGTTTTTTTTCATTTTAATTATTTTTTCTTATAAAGGAATCTTATTAAGGAAAAGAGAAAAGTAAAGACAGACACCTGCACAGATACAGGCAGGCAGTGTTAAAAGACAAGCTCTGCTACTCACCCTGGTAAGAATGTTCCCAGACACAGGCATGCCAATTCATCCATGAATTTGTATAAAATATCCCCAGGGCTCCAATGAATCAGGGTGTGCCATTAAGAGGAGCACTGCATACACAATGGAACTGTGCCTGCAGAAGTATCCATAGAGACTTACCACCATCCAGGATCATGAAATCATAGGAAAAAATAATGATTTATGATACACTTCCTGTGTTACTGCAAGATGACACCTGAGATTTAACTGAAATAGAAATACACGCTGGAATATTTGCACTAAGGCAGCAATGTTTTTATAGATCATCACCATATTCTGCTCTCTTGATATGTGACATGTACAATTATCAGGACCAGGTGAAATGAAAATGTGCAATATTATGCTTAGACTTGTGGACAGTGACAAATATTCTGGTCTAAAAGATCAAAGAGCTCTGTGTAGACTTGGAGTCACAGCAGGTAGGACCCTCTCTGTGAAGCAGTTGTGCAAGAATCTGCAGACTGTGGGTAACCAGTCTTTAAACCCCTCATGGCCAGTAAGCTGGATTAAGAAAATTGCAACAAAGGAACCCAGACTTGTAGCAACACAGTGCATCATTTACTGCTGAGATAAGTGACAGCTAAAGCCCAGCATTACCCGCCTCTGTGCAAGGGTAGCATCTGCCTATCTTCAGATCAAATTAACCTGAGACTAGAAGACCCCCCCAATACAACCCCAGCACCCCATTAAGCACAGTGGCATTTTTGATTTTGTATTTTACATGTTGTATTTTTGTTCTGAGGTTTTCATATATTTTAATCTACCACATTTTCTGGCCTCTGGTTTCGTGCCTAATTGAAAAATGCCACCACTCCATTACTGATAGATAAAAACAACACTGAAAGCTTACTTCTCTCGTGATGCGCTGGGTTATTTTGCCTTCAGACTTGCCATTGAGGCAGCCTCAGATCGCATGCGTGTATCCCTGAGAAGAAAGGAATCAGCCCCATCCCTTTCTTTCTATATCCCAGCTAACTGGTAAGACAGCAGAGTATGAATCACCTTAGAGAAAGGTAAAAACAATGATTGAGACATCCTATTATTTAATTATTAGTATTTTATTTATTTTTATATTTTTATTTAAAGATGTATTTATTTATGCACACAAGAACTAGGGTGTAGGCGAGAAGTGTATGGGGATAGAGGGGGTGAGAGGATTCCCTAGAGACAGAGTAGGGAGCAGAACAGGCAGATTGACTGAAATATACTGCTGAGGGGAGCAGCAGGCAGGACAAGAGAGGTCTGCTGCGCCATGTGGGAAGCTCCCTGGCCAGGGATCGAACTCGTACTGCAATGGCTGCTGATAGCTTCATAGTGCTAAGACTTAACCCCTCATGCTACCAAGGAGGCCCCAATTTTATTAGTAGTATTTTAAACATGTACCCAAATAATGTATAAACTTGGTGAATAACAACCTGTGTATACATTGTAAAAGTCCACCATGCTTTTGCTATACTATTACCAGTTGTTCCCTCTGCAAATTCAAGTAAACTGCAGCTATCAGTAAATAAAGTACAGGGGGCCCTAGTAAGTTTGAATTCAAGATACACATGAAAAATATTTTTTCCATCAAGAAGTTTCCAAAATTGCCCAGCACATGGTATTTTGTTTCCTAGTAAATCTGGCAGCCCTTTGTGAGGTGCTTTTTATTGGGATGAACTAAAATCCTCTAACTGATTTTATCCCCCACATGGGCACAGACACACACACCATTTACCTTTGAGGAGAGTCAATCGTAGCCCAATAGAACTGATTTAGTTTCATTTACTAAAGTGGGTCCACTACTCATCAGTTTTGCTCTTGGTTGCCTCAGGTAGACTTAGAGGGCTCCTAATGGGCTGCAGCGGAGGCAGAGCTCCTCCCCTTGCTCCCTCAGTACCATTTCCTCTGCATCATCGGCCTGGCCATCTGCTAAGACACAGCCTCTGTCACCTCACGCCCTTGAGAGCCTGTGAATGCAGCCCCGGCTTCATTCCCTGCCTCTGCCCACGGGATCACTTTCTTTTTGAGCAGTATTTGACTTATGAGAGCTTATTTTGCTCCTCGTTCCAGCAGGTCCATTTCCTTCCAAGAGTCAGCAGGAAGCCATGCTGTGGGCTCTAGTTCTACTCCTAGTTTTCCTGGCTCCCAGTAAGTATATTTTATAGAAGCTCATGGAATTTTTCTTTTTTTGGGCAATGGGAGGCAACACAAAGGTATTGGAACTACCTCTTTTCATTATTATTTTTTTCTTCCCTTTGCAGCCAGTCAGATATCCTTCAACTCAGAAAGGAGAAAGATGTCAATAACCAAGCAGACTGGAGCATCCATTGTAATCACCTGTGATATTGTTGTCCAAAACATCAACTACATCCACTGGTATCGATATCAGGAGGGAAAGGCCCCACACCGCCTTCTCTACTTTTCGTTCACTGGCTCAAAGGTTGTGGCAGAAGCAGGAATCAGTTCACAAAAATATCATAGTTATGAAGGCTCAGGGAGAAGCTGTAAATTTGTTGTTCGAAATCTGGAAGAAAGTGATGCTGGTGTTTATTACTGCGCCACCTGGGCCAGCCACAATGACTCAGACTTCCCTTATACCGTGCTGAAATTTTGCTTGCTTTGCTTTGCTAAGATCAGCCCTGGTACACAAGCTGGACCAGCTCCTGCCTCATTCTCTTCCATGACTTCACTGTACTCAGAAGAGAAGCCCTGAACTCGATGTCCAATTCTACCTTTATGTACACTCTCTTTGCTCCCTGCAATCAGCTGAGATATAAGACTTTCCTAAAGACTGAGCTCCCATCTCTGGGTCTTAGGCAAGTCACCTGGCACTGAATTCTTTCAGGTCCTAGAGTTGATCTATTAGTGGAGACATTGGAAAAGTAATATGGTAAGGCTAGTTGTACTGAAACATTCATCCTATCATTATCCATACATAAGGACTGGGAATAGAGTTTTTTCATCATTCAGGAGAATGGGAAATGATAAATGAAATCTTGGGACTTCACGGAGACCTCAAACTAGAAACCAATGTGTTATCTTTTTTTTTTAAGATTTATTTATTTTTGCATACAAACTGGGGTGAAGGACTGAGTCGTGGGGCCGTGAGAGGGTTCACCAAAGACAGAGCGGGGAGCAGAACAGGCAGATGGACCGAAATACACTGCTGAGGGGAGCAGCAGGCTAGGCAGGAGAGGTCTGCTGCACCATGTGGGAATCTCCCGGGCTGGGCATTGAACTCCACTCAGCTCCCGACAGCTCCACGCGCTGTGCTTAACCCATTGCGCCACCAGGGAGGCCCTGATAGGACTTATTTTTCCAGGGATCTCCTCTCCCCAACTGGCTTTCCCATGGTAGCCATGCTTATTTATCTGGGGTAACCACCTGACTGACCCCATTTTCTGCCATGTTCTACTACCACATTATTTCTGTGACTTATTTTGATCTAGTCAAATCTCACTACATTAGTGTTTTTCTGATCCTCTTATTTTCTTTGATTAAAAACATGAGTATTAAATTAAATGCTATTCTTTTTCCTAGAGGCTAAAATGCAACGAGCACAACATGATCTAGCCCCAATGAGGCAGACTGCCATGGCAAAAATATCAAATGTATGCCCTGGGGTGTTGATAATAGATTTTGCACAAATTATGAATCCCAGTACTTATTGACTCCAGATCAAAATCAATTCAGTGTGTGGTGAGGGGCCATTCATTTTCTGCCTTTAGAATTCCACTCAGTCAATGATAAATTATGACGACAGTGGGCCATAGCTTACAGCATTTGCTCTCAAAGGTAAAGGTCACTTCTGTAGTTTCCCTTCCTCCTTCCATATGTCTCCTCACATTTCTCCTTCCATGTCTCCTTCCCAGCAGGAACAGGGGCAAGTCAGGTCTGAGAATAAAAGCTCTCCCTGTTCAGCCACCTGCTTCCATGTTACACAGCTCCATCAGGCTGCTTAGCTCCATCCATGGTTAAGTGGGGCAGGGAGCAGGTACCTCCCCTGACATTATTATAGCAATTAAATTGTAATGGGAATTCAATTCTACTTAGTACATACTTACTGTTGTTTAAGAAACAATCCTTGGCACAGTCCCTGACATTGCGGAAGGTGTTCCCAGAGTAAGCATATCACCACCATTACTGTGACTTCCCCAAGGACACACATCCTCCAAGGGACTCTGCATCCCCAAACTGTCATTCTGGCTTTTCCAAAGCAATGAGTCCTCACAGCACAAGGTCCTAAGTGAAACTCTCCTTAGGGGTCCCTTTGTGGAGGATCCATCACTGGGCACACTGTTTATGGGTCAGACCCAGAGAGCTGAGCGCCCAGGCAGAGCCTGGCCCATTCCAGGGCAAGGATGTGGGGGACCTGGCAGCTGCGGGGAGTGGATCTGCATCCACAGTGCCCTGAAGGCCGCGTGCACCTGGCAGCCTCAGCCTGTGGGAAGGCAGGCAGGGCCACAGCTCTGCTTGAGGTTTCTGTTCTACACTCAACTTTCCTAGAACTTGTGCCTGCTCTGGCGATGCCACAGCACAGGCAGGGGCTGTTGTTGCTTCCTGAGGAGCTGCAGGTGGGGCACAAAGCAGCACAGGGTCTGGGAAATGAACAGAGGACTTATGGTCCACCTATTCTGACCTCCTTTCACCTCCAAAATCAAGTCAGCTCTGGCCTACAGCCCAGTGCTTGTATATATAAAACAAAGTCAAGTCCTTTTTTCAGTCCTTTGTGATGAGGTATGATTTGCGTAGTCACTGGTTCCCAACCACGTCACAGCCCAGACAGTAAAAATTCTGTTCAACCAAGAGCTCCTGGGCCTCCCTGGCGGCGCAATGGGTTAAGCGCAGCACTGTGGAGCTATCAGCGGCTGCGCTGCAAGTTCGATGCCCAGCCAGGGATATTCCCACATGGCGCAGCAGACCTCTCCTGACTCACCCGCTGCTCCCCTCAGCAGTGTATTTCGGTTGATCTGCCTGCTCTGCTCCCCACTCTGTCTCTGGTGAACCCTCTCACCAATCCTGCCTCTGGCCTGCACCCCAGCTTGTATGCAAAAATAAAAAAATGTATCTTAACAAAAATCCAATAACTTCTTTTAATCTTTTAGGTAATAAGCACACAGTATACAATTCAGGCTATTGAAACCTATGGGATATATTTTTTAAGTTTTATATTATTATTATTTTCAAGCTTATTAAGCAAAAGGGAAAAAGAGAGACACCTGCACAGATGCAGGCAGGCAGTATACAAGAACTGCTACACACCCTGGTAAGAATGTTCCCATACACAAACATGTTAATTCACCCATGCATTTGTTTTACCAGGGCTCCAAGTGCTCTTGCCGCAGGGGACTGTGCTCTCAGGAATCTCACCATAAACACGATTGAGTCATAGTACTGTGGCTGCAAATCAAAAGACCTACAACCATTCAGGGATCAGGACATCACAGGAAAATATAGAAATTCATAATAAATAGACTCTTCTCCATATTTCTGCAACTATCACCTCAGAGCCAGCAGAAACAGAAATGCATGCTGGAATCTTCGTTATAAGGCAGAAATTTTTTAATGGTTATTTATTGCATAGAAGAACTGGGGTATAGGCCAGAGGTGCAGGCGGAGAGAGGATTCACCAGAGGCAGAGTGGGGAGCAGAACAAGCAGATGGACTGAAGTACACTGCTGAGGGGAGCAGCGGGCCAGAAATGAGAGGTCTGCTGCGCCATGTGGGTTAGTTCCCTGGCCTGGGGTTGAACTCAGGCCTTAGGGGTGATAGCACTTGAGATTTAACCCCTATGCCACCTGGGAGACCCCTAAGGAAGACATTATTTTATAATTCTTATATCATCACCATAATAATTCTGCTCTCTTGACCTGAGACATGGACAATTATCAGGATCTAATGAAGAAGTAAATGTGCGATGTTGAGCTTAGACTTGTGGATGGTGATAAATTGCCGCGCCCTGGCCCACCCAAGTTGCCTGAAGGCGCAGCACGGAGCTAGGACCTTCAAGGAAGAGTTCCTTAGGTAGCCAGGAGGCGACATCTCTTCCCGTAACTACTTTAACTCACAAATATTTTCTAAGTTAGACCTATAACTTTCTTAAGATATGCCTGCAGACATAACCTCTCCATTGCCTAAGACCCCATGATTGGGTCCAGGTGCCGAG
>PVIJ01006406.1:67540-92550 GCA_004024925.1 Scalopus aquaticus | reverse complement strand
TTCTTTCCTTCTCCCAGTAGCAGTCAGTGTGTGAGCCCCTCACTTCCATTCCATTCCCACTCACCAAGTATAGCACTAGAGTATGGGAAACTAATTTCAGAGCAAGGGATAAGACTACTGGGTCTAAGGATAATCCTATTTCTTTTACCAAGGACTGGTTCAGGAGTGGGCATGTGAATCAAGTGTGACTAGGAAGTCTGCCAGAAGATTCTAGGAAACTATGCTTTGCTCTACAAAACAGGAAGTCAGCCTGTCTCCCCTCCCCCAAAGAAAATGTGGGACCATATATCCCCACAGTTACTGGCAGTCACCCCACAATCACAAGGGGAACTGGTTCTAAAAGAAGTGGATCCCTGTATACCAGAGAATACAGATAGGAAATTTGGGTTCTTGATGCCACTGCTGAGTTGTTGAATCAATAACCCTGAAATCCTTTCTACCTGTAGAATGAGCTAAACATTTACCTGTGGTTCAAGCTAGTTTAAGTTGGGTTTCTGTTATTTGGGTACTGTTTTCTGTTATTAGGATACTGAAAGTATCCTAAATAAATATGTTACTAGTAGAATAGAAGCAATTTCCATTCCCATTGTTATGAGCTAAAGTTCTAATACAAGAATATAACTTCTAGAGAACAAATAACACTGGCTTGGGTAAGACATGTCATGTCAATATAGAAAGACTCCACAGGAGAAAGAAATCCAGCTTCCATCAAAGACATTGTTAGACAGCAGGCTTTTATTAGTCCTGGCATAATTACCTGACTGAGGTGAACTGCAGTTCTGTAAATAGAACTTGTATCCTCCTGGGGCCTCAGTTTCAAAAACACCTTCGGCAACTTCACTGAGTGGCCACTCCAGCTTTCTGGCGTTGCTGACAGCCTGGCTAGAAGCGAGCGTGATACCCTATAACGAACAATACAACCCAAGTGTATAATTACAACCGGTCTTTTGTGGAACATGGTAATGAAGCAAAACCTCACTGCTTTTAGGTTAAATCACCTAACATTTAATTGGTGTTCAAAATTATCTTCTAGTGATTTTAAAGCAGGTTTTGAGTATTTCCCTCCTATGAAGATTTTGACTTTTATAAGACAGGAAATTCAAAGGTTGCAGTTTGATCCATTTATAATGACGACAATCTCTCTTTAATTTTAAAGATTTAGTCAGAGAAATCTAGATCTTACATTGGTTTGCCAGCTACCTCTTTAATATGTTTTATTTTTACTTTTGCGTTTTAGAGAAAAAAATGTAAACAAATTAGCAAGGTGATCTTTATATTCATTTAGTCAATGTTTTTGTATGTGACCAGTCTCCTTTCTAGCTTGGATGATTCTAACAGCCTCTCTTTGTCTTGTAGTTCTATCAATCTATCACCCACTCTGCAAGCAGAGTAAATTTTCCTGAACACCCTACATGTAGCCTATGCCTAAGACAGCAGCCAGACATTGTTTTTCCACTGCTGAAAGCCTTCTGATGGCTCATAACCTGAACCCCCCTCCTACCCCCTCCCCCTGGTTCCCTCTAGTCCAGTCACACTGGCTTTCCTGCATTTTTTTGAATGTGTCAGGTGCCATCTGAGGTTTTTTGCTCAGGTTATTCTCTTTACCTGAAATGTTCTTCCCCCAGATTTTATTTTTAAAGATTTATTTATTTATGCATACAAGAACTGGGGTGCAGGTCAAAGGTGCGGGGGGTGAGAGGACTCACAAGAGACAGAGTGAGGAGCAGAACAGGTGGATTGACTGAAATATACACTGCTGAGGGGAGCAGTGGGAGAGACAGAGGAGAGGTCTGCTGCGCCATGTGGGAATCTCCCTGGCGGGGGATCGAATTTGTGCTACAGTGGCGGTGATAGCTTCATAATGCTGAGATTTAACCCCTTGTACCACCAGAGAGGCCCTCTTTCCCAGATTTTCATATGATGAATTCCTTTATGTCTTTCCAGCCTTTGCTGAAATGTCTCCTCCTCAATGACAACCATTCTCAATATCCTACTTAAAATGAAAATATCTGTCCTATACTCCCAAATCCCCTTTACTTTGCTCTATTCTTTTCCCATAACAATGACCACCTGTAAAATGACATATTACATGATCCATTTATTTGTCCTATTTATTATTTACTGTCAGGCTCTAGGACCTGCCTGCCAGGCATGGATTTTTGCCTGTTTTATTCACTGGTTATCTCAAGTTCCTGGAATAGTGCTTGGCACACAGCAAGTACTCAATAAATATGTATCACATGAATAAATATGGAAATAATTTAATACATAGATCACTTTACACATTAACATATATGTAAACTAAATTCCTAGATGTGAACTGCAAGGTCAGAGGGTAAAGTAAAAATAATTTTGTTTTTCTTTTTTTTTTTTTTTTAATTTTTTTTAATTTTTTTTTTTTTTTTTACATACAGCTGGGGTACAGGCTAGAGGTGTGGAGTGGTGAGATGCTTCACCAGAGGCAGAGTGGGGAGCAGAACAGGCAGATCAGAAATACACTGCTGAGGGGAGCAGCGGGCGAGGCAGGAGAGGTCTGCCGCACCATGTGGGATTCTCCCCAGCCGGGTGTCGAACTCGCGTCACCGCTGCTGACAGCTCCACAGCGCAGTGCTTAACTGCTGCGCCACCAGGGAGGCCAAAAGTAAAAATAATTTTGATGCTGCCACGCTGAGGTTTTATCAATTTACACTCTTATTAGTAATATACAGGAACAGCAACTTTCTGACACACTTCCTAACACAGTGCATTACTGAATTTTTTAATTTTGCCAATCTGAAAAGTGACAAATGGCAGTTTGAAAGTTAAACATCTTTTTCAATGTTTAAGAGATATTTCTTTCTTTCTTTTTTTTTTAAAGATTAATTTTTACAGGGACTCCCTGGTGGTGTAAGGGGTTAAGCTATCGCAGCCACTAAAGCCTGAGTTATATCCCAGCCAGGGAGCTAACCCACATAAGGCGCGGCAGACCTCGCCTGTCTCGCCTGCTGCTCCCCTCAACAGTGTACTTCAGTTGATCCACCTGTTCTGCTCTCCACTCTGTCTCTGGTGATTCCTTTCACCACCAACCCCACACCTCTGGCCTAGACCACAGTTCTTCTATTAATTAATATTAAAAAAACAACAACAACCCAAGAAATAAAAGTTGCAGAGTGGCAAAATAGGGAGAGAAAGGGAGAAGGGGACACAAGGAATCATAGGGAGAAGAAAAAAAGAAAAAGATTCCTAATTTCTTTTTTCCAGTCTATCTGCTCATAGTTTTGGCCCATTTTTAAAAATTAAGTTGTTAATCCTTCCCTTTTTAATGTACAGGAGTTCTTTTTGTAAATGGGAATTCTTTCTAACTTGCTTTTGGTTTTGTTCTGTGAATTGCACCTATAGTCCCACCGATCAACATTTGACATTAGCCAATTAAATGTTCATGGCATCAAGATGATTTTGTTCTTTTTCCCTGACTTAAATTTGTAAATATTAAAAAAAAAAAAGCCCCCACACTAAACCCAGGCACTAAATCCCTTCAACACCACCTCCAAAACACCTCAAATCCATCTACTTCTCTCCATTTTCCACAACCAGGACATTAGTTAAGGAGCTGCTAGTCATTTACTGTTTTATCTGTTGATGCAGTTTCCTCCCTTTCAACCCAATCTCCATGCTCTAGCCAGGTGGATGGATTCTTGTCATTCCCCTGCCTAAAACTGAAAATGGCTTCACTCTGCTTTTAGAATAGTTTGAATATACCCACACGATATGGTCCCAGTTTCCTTCTCCAGTCAGACTGTGCTACTCAGTAATCTTGAGTGCTATGCTCTCTCTCATCTCCAGACCTATGTACAGTGTGCATGCTAAGAACATTCATCTCACCTCACCTCCCCCACCCCCATCCCAAACCCACTCACTTGGCTCAGATGTCACTATGGGAAGTTCTCCGTGAACTCTCACCTCTCTGGGAATTCCCTCTATGTGTTTCCACATCCCCCTGTTTTTAGCCCAATCTTAGTACTTAGCTTACTGTATTCTCACTGTTGCTTTGCTTGTTGTTTCTATCATACAAGAAGCTCTTTAGACAAGGAATGCACTTCACTATTCTATTTCTAGCACCTAACAAAATCCAAATTTGTTAAATATCTGCTAAATGAATAAATTAGTGAGAGACATTGAGTAAGAAAAAAACAAAAATTTTTTTTTGTTTTTGCTAAATATGAACAGTCCTCTCCACTTATAAAGCACTTTTATACATACAGGGTTTTTTACAAAAACTACCATTTAGCATCAATAATTTGAGTTAACAAGAACAGCAAGATCAAATGACTTAAATGACATCCAATAGTAGGATCTGAGTAGAAATTAATTATGCCTATCTTGCTATGTATTTGGGCCTAGGGATATTTTATCACAGAGCCTAGTAAGTGGTAGATATAGTATTATAATAGGTGCACAATACCTTGAATTCTTGAATGAATGCAATGTATGCAATATCTTCTCTTTACCCTTAAAACCTCAGACTTTTTACTAGGTTTCAATAGGTTAAGTCAAAGACAAAAGTCCATTAGAGAAAAAATATTTCTCTGATGATAATCAGCATCTGACCAGCCCAATCACTCTGGCCCTTCTGCCTGACAAGATTTAGTCATTCTATTGGAGGACTCGTTTCCTTCCAGTTGTCTCTAAGTCTTGAGCTTGATTCCTAAAAATTGGGAGAACACATTTCTTCTTGCAGCCGACTCTGAGACAAGGCTGCCCAAGTAGTTTCTTGTTTTTGTGTTTGTTTGTTTTTTAATCTGTAACATTATATAACATTATAAAACTAAACAGAACCCAAAAGTCATTAAGTCAGCAGTCATCATACCTAAAGCTGTATCAGTAATTTCAATAAAGGTACAGCTAAAAATCTGCTAGAACAAAATAGTTATTTACCATGAAGTCATTGCCAAGCTTGTACTCTCCAATGCCATAATTATAAGTCAGTTCTGCAACAAAATGATCATCTTCAGGTCCAAATCCCACCATTGTTTTACTCCATTTTCCATCATAAGGTCTAGAAATGAAAGTAAATGAACCCAGTGACCAAAGAGAATCTGCTTCAGGCCCTCCCACCAAAACTACTGGACACAGAGAGTTGGGTAGCCCCTTCTGGTCCTCTAAGTACCCAAAAGGATGAGATGATCTCAGATGGTGCTGAGGACGGCTGCGGACAGTGTTTGTGGGCCCCATTACCAAAGGCTCTAAAGACCACCTGTTTGGCACTTACTTGGGGGAAAGGTTCACTTTCCTTTCTTTTAAAGCAGGAAACTGAATCCTACATGGTTCTCCAATCTGATCTTAATTTTTCTTTTTCTTTTTTTTAAAGATGTATTTTATTTATACATACAAGCTGGGGTACAGGCCAGAGGCATGGGGTGGCGAGAAGGTTCACCAGAGACAGAGCGGGTAGCAGAACAGGCAGATCAGAAATACACTGCTGAGGGGAGCAGCGGGCGAGGCAGGAGAGGTCTGCCGCGCCATGTGGGAATCTCCCCCACCGGGCATCGAACTCACTTCGCCGCTGCCGACAGCTCCACAGCGCAGCGCTTAACCGCTGCGCCACCGGGGAGGCCTTCTTTTTCTTTTTTTGCTTTACCATCTAGAAGCACGCAATTCCCTTCAAGCCTTTGAATTTTTCAGTTTGTTGTGGCTACTAAGCTAAAGAAATATCTGATAAGACATTGCTTCATCCAGAACATACACTAATTTGTGTTCCTGAAGTTGCCCCCCTGATTTATTGCCTCCTTAATTCATCCCATTGCTTTCCACTCACTTTGAGAAACTGCCTTCTGTTTTCCAGGGATATTCAGAGCCTAAAGGAGGTTTTAAGACACAAGTCATCATACCCATTACAGGAAGCTTTGCAGCCTTCTTCAAATTCCTCATGCCGTAGAATCTGGTAAGGAAATTAGAATAAATTGTAAAGTTTTACACGCAGCATATTTAGCACAACCCAAAATACATACATTATCATTTATTATAAGATCTATTTGTAAAACAAAAGAAAATGAGTTTTGTATCTTTTCCAGGATAGCAGTAGTAGAGATAAGGAAGAATAAGTTGACACTAAGGGTCAGAGAACTAAGTAAAGTTGTGATATCTATTTAGATTGGGAAGCAGAGCTGCGTAGCAAGAAAATTGTGGCCTTCGGTAATAGAGAAGTCTGACTTGGAATCCTGGTTGTCCCTCAGTAATGTTACTCTGAGAAAGTTGCTTAGGATTATCTAATATGCTATGAAAGCAGGTGATTTATTAAAATGTCCAACACAGAACCTAGTACACAGGAGGCTCTCGGTGTGTTGATTTCTGTTTTTCTTTTTGATTCCCACTGTTACTGTTTCAGTTCAATTTCCCACCAGCTTTCTCATAGACTACTAAAAAAAAGGTCTTCACTAAATCTCCTTCCTTAGTAACACCATAAAATTATGTCCTTAAAGAACAGTTCTGATTACACCGCTGCCTTGTTTAAAAGCATAAGAAGACTCTTAAGCTTGCTTACTTAATGTGGCATAAAGTCCAAATTCCTTAGTACAGCTTTCCACCTACTATCAGAAGCAGTATCTTCAACCAATCCAACCTACTGGTCCTGATGTCCCATATCTTCTCAACCTCAATGAAGTAATCTATGCTAAAGGAACATAAAACTAGTAGTGTTTCTCAAACACATATTATTTTTATATTGGTTATTCAGTTTTTCTAGTATATTCCTCCATCTAATCTTGGTCTTTAGAAATACCATCTTTAGAGGTCAACTCAATGAATTATCCATGAATTATTTCCTGACAACCCAGATTGGAGTTAAATCTCTCCCGTTGTTAAGTTGCCAACATATGTCATAATACACATGACATGTCAAATACTATCTCGGGTTTAATCCTCACATTTAATCAATACGGAAATGAATTAAGGGAGAGCTTTAAGATTTTCTGCTCTAACTTATCAAATTTCAACTTCCAATGTACAAATACAGTTCCCACCTCCAGGAACTTTAATTGAGGACAGACATGAGAGTTATTTTCCTCTTTGTCCCCAAAACTCAACACAGTACTGTGAAAGATGGGCCATGTTTTTTAAATGATTTCAGGTAACTCCTTTTGCATTCCACATCTCCTGCACTGTCTCTACATTTAACTTCATTCTTAAACCTCTAAGTCCCTGGCTACCCAATAGCTTCAACCTGGGTTTGCCACCTAGGTGACCCCTGCAGATCATAAAGCTGCTCTGGCTGGAAAGAAGCTGCTTCCAGGTATTGGAGCGGTAAACAGTTGACCTCAAATTTAGTCTGAATTTTAGAGAAGAGAGTTGGAGCATAAACCCAGAGTGAGTTAGTATCCAAAAGAGACCATATAAACCAACCCTGCCAGAAGCGGAACTTTGAATATACCAATTAACCTAACCGAAAGGTGCCAAACCAGGAGTCTGAGTTATTGCTAATTAGACGAGTAACTTCTTGTTTACTATCCTTAAGCTAAATGTCTGCAAAACTCCCCAAGGCTAGGAGCTCAATAAATATTTGTGAAAGAAATGAATAGGTACATAGTGACGACTAATAAGCCTGTCTAACTCAAAGAGCGACTCAAAACGCTTCCTGAAGCTGAAAATCTTAGTTCGGGGATTAAAGTCGGACACCCAGACTGAGATCACTACACACCCCATTTTTCCCCTCCCTCGGCAGCTGCGGCTCAGCAGCCCATGCCACCCTCACGCGCCAGTCCCTCTCGGCCCCGCAAGCACCTTCATTCCCAGGATATCACGGTAGAAATGTGCGGTCTGGAAGCGGTTTCCCACTTTGAATACGAAGTGCAGAGCTCGACGAGCAGCCATAAGCACCATGATTTCACACCACCCAGGAGTGAAGCGCCACTCAAGATGACGCATCGGTCGGTGACATCACTAGTTGCGGCCGGCGCGCTTCCGTGACGCAACCCATGGCGCAGAGGAAGATGGCGGCGCTAGTGAGAGGCCCGGGATTTGTCACGCGCCCGTTGCTGCCGGTGTTCCAGAGTAGGGACATCGACGCGCGGCGGTGGGTCCGGGCGTTGCGGCGGAATCCCGTGAAAGTGGTGTTTCCGTCGGGACGGGTGGAGGAACGGAAGCCCGGATCTGGGAAGCAGCCTCGGAAGGCGGCTGAGACCAGTCCCCACGAGCAGCGACTGAAGCAGCCACTTCAGGTGCATCCATCCCAGGCGCCCAGCACCTGGGAAGACTTGGGGCTTCGTTACGAGAGAGCTTTACCCGGGGACAAGAGGCTGAGGTGATGTGTTCCTGAGGTTTGATGAGTAGTATTTCCACTTCTCTTCACTCTAACAGCGGGGCTTTAACCTCCTTCCCTCCTGCTGAAGGACCTCATCCAGTACAACCCCGCTGCTTTTGATTATGCAGATTAAGTACAATAAGGGACTTCTTGAAATCGGCTTTATACCTCTGTGAAGCCCTTTGTGTGTGCTAGAACTAGGTGTGTTAGAACTAGGATATTAGTAATCACCCATCTTTTTGTTCTTTCCTTCCCACAGCAGCGCCATGACAATTGTTAAGTCCAGGCCTTTTCGGGAAAAGCAAGGGAAGATTCTGCTGGAAGGTCGCCGGCTGATTTCAGATGCACTGAAGGCTGGTGCTGTGCCACAGGTTTTCTTTTTTAGCCGTCTGGAATATATAAAGGAGTTGCCAGTTGACAAGCTGAAAGGTGTCCGCCTCATCAAGGTGAAATTTGAGGATATCAAGGATTGGTCCGACCTAGTAACACCACAAGGAATAATTGGTCAGTGGTTATTCAGTGTATCACTAGAAGTACAGCCCTAGGATTATTTGTTCATACTTGTCTGAGGGCAACACATTATATTTAAACCAAAATAAAAGTATCATTGCCTAATCTTTTATCAAGACACAAGAAAGAAAAGGAGGGAGGGAGAAAGAGAGGGAGGAAGGGAAGAAAGGAAGAAAGAAAGCCTGGCATTCTCAAATTGTTCTCTTCAGGAGAAACAGGCCAGTTCTCACATGTTGATTATGGTTTTTTGTAATTTCTGGGAATAACTACCAAGGTTCCTCACAGCTTGGTTTGTTTGTTTGCTTGTTTTTAGGTCATTTCATCAACCTTTAATGCCAAATTAAGGAAATGTTTACCAAAAGATGTAGCCTTCCATTTCCATAAAACCTGTGTCATTGTTGTGATACCTGTCTATAGTTAAGCAGTGAAGTGTGAGCGGCAATGTATTGCCCTGTTCAGCAGCCTACTGAAAAGGAAAGCTTGTCTCCTGGAGTTTGTTTCTTCATTTGGTTGAATGTGACTTAAGGTTTTATGTAGTTGTAATATCAGTTAGCACTTCCAGTTTTCATGTAAATGTGGGTAAATTCTTTGTCTTCTTGCCATTGGAGTTATGCTTGAGCTGAGAATTGAATGACAGTAAGTGTAGAGGTTTCTCTTGATAGTAAGGCACAGGTGGAGCAGAGGGGTTATCTGCGGTTTAGGCCAGGTTCTTTTATGCCAGTTGTGCATGTGTATTCCCAGGGGTCTCTGCAGCTAATAGTTGGACCAAGAAAATCTGGGGAGCCATCTCCTGTTTCGGTAACCCAGTGAGCCATAAGATTCTGTACCTCTACACTTAGAACTCTCCTAGGGTTGGGACTTGGACTACTAACTCTCTGTATGCTCATGAACTGTACCTCTTTAGTCCCTACCCCATGCCACAGTGGAAGTATGACTCAGTTTTACTGTTTGCCACTTGTGTGCTAATGGTTACCAGCCCATCTTGGACTTCTGAAGTCCCCTCATCATTAACTGTTTTCATCATTTCATGGTTCTTTTTTTTTTTTTTTTTAAAGATTTATTATTTATTTATACATACAAGCTGGGGTACAGGCCAGAGGCGTGGGGTGGCGAGAGGGTTCACCAGATACAGAGTGGGGAGCAGAATAGGCAGATCAGAAATACACTGCTGAGGGGAGCAGCGGGCGAAGCAGGAGAGGTCTGCCGCACCATGTGGGACTCTCCCTGGCCGGGCGTCGAACTCGCGTCGCCGCTGCCGACAGCTCCACAGCGCAGTGCTTAACCGCTGCGCCACCGGGGAGGCCCCATTTCATGGTTCTTAAAAATATACATTATTCAACTTATCCTTACCATGTTTTATTTCACATTGGAGGAGGAGGAAGGTAAAGGGAGAAATAAATAGGGTCTAGCACAACCTATCAGACTTCAGGCACATCTCTCAAGCCCAGTAATGTAGGTGGGGCCCCTTGAAGTAGTAAGTTCATATCACCACAGCTGTTTGAGAAGTGAAAGGATTTCTAAGATCCCCTGCCCTGCTGGCTGGCCTCCCATCTTTCTGTGACTCTTAAGTACAGGATCTTCTTACAGTACACAGTTACCTAATACCACTCCATTGCTTCATTAATGGGTTAGGTACTGGAATTTATGTGGTTTTGGAATGAATAATCTGAGATAGCCTGAGGAGGGGTAGGGGTGGCAGTTTGGCAGTATATGTTAATGTGAAGAATTATACCAGATACCCATTTCTCTTACAACTCTTTATCCTAGGGAAGTATGTAGGCCTACACACAGTCATACAGGGATGTTCATTGCAGCAACACTGTTTATAATATGGAAAATGGAAAATAATCTAAATGTCAGACATTTGGAGAAGAGCTAAACAATTGAACATTCATGTTACAAAATAACATGAAGTAGTTTAAAAGAATAAGGTAGCTCCAAATGTGTTGATACGGTAAATTCTCCAACACATCTTGTCGTTATGGGTGTTAAATAAGTAGATTATGGAATAATGCATAGGGTGTGTTTTTTTTTTTAATATAAAAGGAAAAAACATCTATGTGTGGGTAAATTACATATATGTAGGTAGATGCAGGGAACATATTCTGAAAGGTTGAAACCTGTTTGGGAGGGGACTCACTGGTAAGACTTTATGTTGTATGCATTTTTTTGATCAGAATATATTCATGTTATAATTAATACAGAAAGAATGATAAATAAATGAAAAGTCAAATTATTTCTATGTCAACATCAAGCAATTGAAGCACCTGTTTTGTTTCCTCAGGGATTTTTGCCAAACCTGATCACGTTAAGATGACATACCCAGAGACTCAGCTTCATCATTCACTACCCTTATTGTTGATTTGTGACAACCTCCGTGACCCTGGGAACCTGGGGACGATTCTGAGGTCAGCTGCTGGGGCAGGCTGCAGCAAGGTATTACTCACCAAAGGTAAGCTTGCCTGTTACTGAGTGGGTCAGTGGCCATTTTTAAGTGAGCTCACTTAAATCCTGGATCTGGACCTTATTAGCTATAGGTCTGTGAGCAAATTCTGAGTGTCCAGTTTCCTCATCTGTAAAGTAGGCATAACAGAATCTACCTGGTAGGGTTGTTTTGAGGATTGAGATGCACATTAAGTACTTAGCATTCTGCCTGGTATACAGTAATTCAGGAAAGGTTCATCTTTTAAAATTATTTTGACACTTGCTAGGCTATTTTAAAAAAGCACTTAAAATCAATCAGGGAAAGAATAGATGCCAGTTTGAACACTGGGTTTCAGTAGGTTTGTAGTGATCTTGTTAGGCATGTGAGACCTTTGTTATAAAGGTCTTGTCATTCTGAATCCCATGAAAGGAATAATGTCTGAGTGTGATTATGAAATTGTGGTCCATTTCCCTTAACCTGAGGATGGATTAAACACTCCACAAGCAAATTAGCCTTATTACATTTCTGTCTTCTCTCATCAGAAATGGGGATTAGTAGGCTTGATTTTAAACTGACTTGCCCAATTGTTGAGACGTGCCTGAAATGCTCTTACAACTTGGAGAGGTGGAAAGAGAGTATCATTCATTAGAAACACTGAAGCTACCTTATAGCATAAACTAATATGGCACCCGTTGCTGAGACTTGCCTGAATTGCTCCTCTCAACACTTCCTCCCACTCACACCTGTTGGAGTGCATTTCTCTGCCAGTATGCAAGCTAGGTGCTGGGGTTCCATCATCAGTACCCCACTTACCTGCCCCATTGTTGACTGTTCCAAGAGCAGGTGTAGCTTTGGAAATAAGCTTATGTAAACCAAGCTGTATGGCTTCTGTACTGATGCTGGGTCTGGTAAATAAGAGGTAGGGAAGAGCAGGGAATACTTGGTGTAGTGCCAGGATCAGGGCTGTGAGGATGAGGAGAAATCTCACTTGCCTTACTCTCTACTAGGCACAGGGGTTAGTCTAGAAGGCGCCCCTCATGAGTTTCCCTCTTTCCCTTCCTTGCTCCCAGCCTCATGGCACACAGTCTAACTCTCTTCTGTGGTTCCCTCCAGTGATGGGGAAAGCCCATGATTAGAGACGTGTGTGGATAGTGTTACATTGTCTGTGTCTTTTTTTAAAATTTCATTTTCCTAGTTAATCTGTCCTGAAGTTTGACATTTTTAAAATAGTTATGAGGAGACTGGTGCTAACATGTCAAGAAAGATATATAGCGCTGTCACAGAGAGGTGCCCTGGTCCTGTTGTTGCTCCTGTGGTCTTGGGAAAGGCCAGTATCTGTCAAAGTACAGAAATGCTCAGCCTGAGCACACAGTAAGTATGTTTTAGCTAGTCACTTTAGTTAGCCTTCTCTCTGCAGCGTGAGAGGCAGGTGTGTGTGTAGGTGTGTGTGAGAGAGAGTGCGCAAGAAGAATGCAAGAGAGAGAAACACACAATGAGAAGGCTGTTGGCTTTGGTTCAGGTTCTCGTCATCCTCCTGGGTTGTTATAATTGCCTCCTAACTAATATCCCTGTCTCTGGCATCTTCCCTGCTCCATTCCAGATTCAATATTGAAGCCAAATGAGTCTTTCACAAACTTAAACCATATTCTCTCACCACTGTGCTTAAAATCCTTCATTGTCGTACCCAGCCTCTTCTAATTTTGGTGTTGCCTACTGTGAGTCTCTTCTCCTGTCGCATCTTCACCCATTAATGGACCTGATTACTTATAGTTCTTGAACTGTGGCTCTCTTCTCTCTTCTGTAACTTTTCCTCTGTCTGGGCCTTTCTCTGACAGATGCACCTCAGTGTCATGTTCTCTGGGATGTTTTTCCTGTGGCCAGCGCCACTGCCCACTATACAAAGAGCTTCTTGTAGATGGGGATTTTCTCTTTGCATCTTCGGTACAAAGTCCGGTATAGTAGGTGTATAGTAAATGAATAAAATCTGTTTCAACACTAGTAGGCATTAATCCTACCATCCTTTGATGGACCTGTCATAATTGGAGAGGCATAGCAGGTCCCAGCTGTCCGGAAGGCTTTAACAGACATATTTTGCTTTATCCAGAATTCATCTGATTTACCTCCATCTCTCTTTGGGAAGGTTTGTAGTCTTGATTAGATCGTCTTTTGTCTTCTAGGCTGTGTGGATGCCTGGGAACCTAAAGTGCTGCGGGCAGGTATGGGTGCACATTTCCAGGTGCCCATCATCAACAACCTGGACTGGGCAGCAGTGCCTGCCTACCTGCCCCCTGACACCCGGGTCCATGTGGCTGACAACTGTGGCCTTTATGCCCAGGCCAGGATGTCTGACAAAGCCAGTGACCAAGGCCGACAACTCTTGAAGTTTCACAAGTATGAGGAGGAGGATTCAGAAACTGAAGCCAGTAAAGGTTGGCTGCCTGAACTGGAGGTCCAGAGTTATGAGTTGAACTGGACAGAGGCACCAGCGGCTGTGGTGATAGGTGGGGAGACTCATGGTGTGAGCCTGGAGTCCCTGCAGTTGGCCGAGAGCACTGGGGGCAGGAGGCTCCTGATCCCCGTCGTGCCTGGTGTGGACAGCCTCAACTCTGCCATGGCTGCGAGCATCCTGCTTTTTGAAGGGAAGAGACAACTGCGGATAAGGGCAGAACACTTCAGTAGGGACAGGAGTTACCACTGACGGGGAATGGCAGTCAGTCCTTGAGGCTGAGATTGTCTCCCGGCTCCTCCTACATCGTTAGGAGGCTGACAGAGTCAGTAACTGTGATTTCCCAGGCTGGGCTCGGGAGGCAGGCATAATGCCATCATGTTGTTACCGGAAAAATAAGAATTTTCATGAATTTCTGCTCATGCTCAAAAAATAACAAAGGTCGAAAGTCTTCCTGAGATTTCCCATCTTCCCACCAGTTCTTATTTTTATACACACAGACATTTTTTATGGCAACAACATAAATGGTCCACATGACTTTATATGTATATTACATGTTTTTAGAAATTGCCTAGGAGGATTTTTGTTTCCAGAAAGTTCCTGAAGGCATCATCTTGGGAAGGGAAGATGATTTTTTGTGAGTGTTTTGCAGTCATCAAGTACTGGGTATGGGCTAGGCCTACTTGCTTACTTGTGATGATTGGTCGATGGAAAATGAATTGTGGAAAGCAGCAGATTACATTAAAAAGTTTTATTTCAGTGTGATCAGTGGATCTCCGTGCCTGTCTTTGCATCTTTGGCCTAATAATGATAGTGCTAAGAGATTAATGATGCGAAGGATGATAACATTCATAGCAATTCTTTCAGCTGTCTGTGTCCATCTCTGATTATTCTTCAAAGTGCAAACCTTGACTTATATAGGCACTATTGTGTATGACACAATTCTCCCTCCTTCTCCCCCCCCCCCCCGTCCCCCCCTTTGGTGAAACAGCTTAATTCCTCAGGTAGTGTTCTAGCATTTAGCACCTCTGCAGGATCTTTTACAGAATTCTTTGTTCAGCTTAACCCTGCACTTCAGTAAAAGTGTATGTTTTCCACTAGCTCAGAGCCATTGGACTTACTTTAAATAATACTTTTGGTTAAATGTAATGACTCGAGTTACTTTTTTACGTTAGTTGTGCCTCCTGCATACAGAAACATGCTTAAGGCAATGCCAGTGCTCCTGGATGGCAGGTGAGCAGAGGGCTCCCTCTAGGGGATGAGGCTGAGGCTCTGAATATGAGAGCTTGTGGCCCTTAGGCCCCAACAATGTAGCAAGGCCCTGTCCCCCAAACTCCCTGGGGTACCAGGGCACGGTGGGTCCATATTTAGGAGGTTCCAGCAGGGAAATAGCCAGGGGTATGATGGCAGATGCAGGTGGCTATCACTGTGTTTATGACTCACTGGGGGGAGGGGGTATATAAGACTGCTGTGATGGAACTTAGTTCAAGCAGTGCTTGTCGCCACCACAGAGAGGTTTCGAGTTGAAGACAGTGACAGCAGCAGCAGTGTTGACCACATCCCTTCTGTACCGGGGCTTCTGTAATGAGTGGGTGTCCAGCAAGCTCCCTGCGGGCCCCGGAGAAACCATGGTCCCTTTCCTTCCCCCAGGGCTTCCTCAGCTCACTAGTAAAATTTTCTTTTGAGAAAACCAAAGGTCAAGTGTGGTTTTGCTCTGGCATGTTTGAAAGGAAGAATCCGTGCAGGGATAATCTCTGATTGGCCTGGCCCTGGGCCCCATGTGTTTGATACAAGTGGCCCATAGATTATTGAGACTGTCCCTGTCAGCTTTCAGAAGGTAGACTACTCAGGTTTTGTAGGGTGTCGACCATCTTCACGGAACCATACAGCCTGTCACACCAGCTGGCTAACGCTGGGAAGCAGCCCAGAAAACTACCACACAAATCTGTTGACATTCAGTCTCTCAACACCTTGGGAAAGTGCTAAAGAAACAGAAGTCACTAAGAGGAAGCGCTTGCCTTTCCAGCAGGAAACTAGTCTCCTGCAATCTTTGTCCCTGGGCTGTTCTAGATTTTTGTTACAAAATAAAAAATCAGAGAAAGAGTAACATACCCTATACCCGAAGTCCTTCTTTAGAAAAACAATACAAAACAATATATTTGGCAAGTGATTCTAAATCTGTTTTATCATCCTAGGTGTAAAAAGGAAAAGAAATTTACCTCATTCACCTCCTAGTCAATGGTTAGACACCATGACCAGTTACTTTCACATATTTGTAAGTATAATTTGACAGGGCAAATTTTCCTTTCTTTAAAATGACTAGAGGGGAAGAAAGTGTCAATGATACTGGAAAATAACTGTCTTGAATTCTCTATTATGAAGCCAACATTTGTTCTGTCACTATTTCCCCAGAAAATATTAATAAATACTCAACAGTATATAGCAAGAAAGACACTTGTTTGCCTGAAAAACTCAAAAGGTTGGCCAGGCTGCTCTTTTGCCTTTGTTTTACGTGGTGCTATGTGATTTCTGCCACCAGGTGGCAGCCACGCCTCAACCACTCCCAACCCTGAAGAGAGGGGTGGTGATTTTTCCTGGATTTAAGTTGCTGAAGAAGAGGTTGAAGTCTAAAGTCTCCCACCACCACAGAGGGCATTTTACAAACCAATTGTACTCAGAAGTGCTGCAGTTGAAGACCCATCCAGATTGTCACTTATTTTCCAATAGAATCTGAAGTACAGGAGGATATTGATCCAAAAATTTGAGAGGAAATGGGCAGAAATGGGGAGTGGCTGCAGCAGGAAGCACTTCTCCCTTGGCATGGAGCCCATGAGAAAGCAGCCCTGGGCAAATGCTGATGTCCCACTGCTGCCTTGCTCTTCACCTGGTTTCTGGCCAGTGGGAGCTGAAACCTCCCCTTGCCTTCCCCCACTCACAGCTGCTTGCTTCTGGTTAGGATCAGCCGACTTCCCAGCACTGGTTTAGCCGCAGGTCTCCTACCACTTGCCCCAGGTTAATAGCAACACCAGATGTCATCACCATCCAAGCTGAGCTGTTCTTAGTTCCACTTGACATTCTGCCATATGCATGATCCTGGAAGTCTAGGCGAATCCCTGCCATCTTGAATCTCCCTAGATTAAGAATTAGGACTAAATGGAATTAAAGTGTAACCACCCTTTGTCCTCTTTTCCCAGCTACCACCTTCCTTGTGATTAACCTTTGACTCATTTCTCAGTTTAATGTATTTCTCTCCAATTGCATTCCCAACAACTTGAATGATTGTGTTCTATCTCATAACAAAAATTCCCTGTGCTCTTTTGAGGTTGATAGAACATTAAAAACAAACATCTGCTGACTATCGCCAGGTGATGGCCCTGAAGAGACACTCACTCCGGCTGAGAAAGCCAAACACTGTGATTTACCAGGCCCAGGACGCCCAGCACCCTCTTAGACCAGAGATGTGATTACCCCACCCCCTTCCCATCCCTTGTGCCCACATTTTCCTCCCCCTTATATAATCACAGCACCCTTGCCATTCAGAGAGCTGTCTTTTAGGGTGTCAATTCTACCGACTCCCTCGGTGGCCACCTTGAATAAACTCCTTTGTAAAAAGACACTCCTGGTTCAGTTTAGTGTTTTGGGTGATGAGCAAAAGACCCAGTTTGGTCACTAACAGAGGCAGAGTCTTACCCAGGGTTCCTTGGCTTATGCCGAGAACCAGCAGTGCAGCAGGACCTGGGCCCCCTCCCGACCAGCTGCCTTTGTCCTACAGGAACAGACCTGACTGACCCTTAAATCTTTTTTTTTAAGGAAACAGACTCCTTTAAATCAGTTTCTTCTATTTTCATCAATGCATGCACTAAGATAGAAGCCAAATTAGTGGAAGAGCTGATCTACTGCTCTAAGTCTCAGATCTAGGTTGCTATGTTACATTGGAGCAGCTACAAATATTACTTGTTGAAAACCTCAGAGGCCAAGTATAAATGAAAATCTGAATGCATTACAAGATGGTATCAGTTCTGTTCTTATGTTTGCTTTTAGGGAAGAACCACTCTTTTCAGCTGAAGTCACATAGTTGGAGAGGCCCACAAAGCTGCTACTGCTTTAAATTGCAGGAAGGGGACAAAGATTGGGGAGAAGACCTGGCTACAGTCAGGTGTGACCTCCCAGTCTCCCTCGCACCTCAGTGATGGGAAAAGGGACCCAAACTGACTGAAGTTACTTAATTTTTTGATCCTGGGTCCTAATACTATGCCTCCTACTATATCCTAGTTCTAGCCCGGATGGGTGACTCACTGTGTGAGGCTTGAACACCCAAGAATCTATACCTGAGACTGTCTACCTCCTTCTGGGCAGCACTCTGGCCTACAGGCCTGGGGTCGAGGCTGTCACAAGTTGGCACATTATTTAATGAAAATCCACCAATCCCTCAAAACTAGTCCTACCCAAATCTAAAGACACATTTCTTGGCATGGGAAGTATTCCAAAACACCAAGAGGTTAAGATACTTAAGCCTTGAACAATGAAGCTTATTTACTTCATGCTTCCACATTTAAGGACATTTAGAACATGCTAATGTTACATTTTCCCCCATCAAAGGGGAAATCCCTGCCATAAAGTAGAGCCAACATAAAATTTTCCTTTATGTTAGCCTTATGTTTCCTGGAAAATATTTTGTCCTTTGCAATTGTTCCACGAACACTAATCATGAAACTAACACAAAACAGCCATTTGTCCCCAAAGAGTTTTCTCTTGAGCAGCCTGCTCGGAGGACAGCAGGGGTGTCTCTATTGGTCTCAGAAAGAGGGTTGCAAGCTCACATCAACACAACCACTTCAGGGTGAACTTGAAAAACCCCCTGAATTCTCTGCCTTTTGAGTCCCTGGGTCACACAGCAGCACCAGGGAGAAGCTGCAGAGGGCATTGCTGAGCCTCCCCACAATTTGTGCTGCTTGTGCTCTGGTCTAATGGGGCAAGCAGGGGCTTGCCTGGGCTTTGGGGGCAGGGGGGCAATGGCAGTGAACAGAAGGTGTGTGTGCTGTTTGCCTGCCTGACTGCAGGGTCCTGGGCCACACATTGCTCAGGTCCCTCCCAGCTCTACATTCCAAGTGCATGGGGTCTCTGTGGGGCTTTCTCCCTACGTGGACTGTGCAACATCTTACCAGGCCCAGCTGACGTGTTGTTCCTCCACCACAGCCTATGTCTCTGTCAGGACAGAACTTAGTTTGCTTCCTTGAAACAAGGCAGCAGGAGAGAACAGCTTTTTAGTGTCTTTAATTAGGCAACAGGAAAAAACAAAGTCTGGCTGAAAACCACCACTTGAAGTTTGGTTGACGTCAAAAAAGCCGTGCTGGCTCTCAGTACTCAGATAAGTGAGTCTTTGATGTCAAGGACACACTTGGGGGTTGGGGGAGCCGTCTCCCTCGCATTTACAGCCACTGCTGGGGACATATACCCTATATGTCAATCCCAAACATATACCCTTTTCCCTACGTAGACCTTTATTGCTGGGAACAGGTTAAAAAATCCCATCTCTCTTGTGAAATGAATAGAATGGGACCTGGAAGTCTTTGAGAACACAAATCTCTGGAACCCCAAGGTGGCATTTTTACAGCAACCATCCTGCCTCTTCTGCACGGCAAGGCTTCCCTTGCTGCTGGCAGAAGCCCTTGAATATGTCACAGCTGGTGTTTTAACCTGCTTCCAATTAGCAACAAGAATTTTAAGGTATTTTGGAGCTGCTTAGTGGGAATTAAGAAGCCACCCACTTCGTCTGCATCAATAACCTTTAAGGCCTATCGTACTCTCGAGACAGTATTTTTCTCTGGGTTTGAATGATGATCCTCCCCCAGCATTTACCCACAAAGTCGCCACTATACAGGCATACCTCACTTTGTTGCATTTTGAGATTTTTTATTTTATTTTATTTTTTTTAACAAATCAAAAGTTTGTGGCCAGCCTTTGTGGAACAAGTCTATTGGGGTGCAATTCTTCCAAAAGCACATGTTCATGTCCTGTCAGATTTCTTTTAGCTGTGTATACTGTTACTTAGAAATACTGTTAGACATTCAGTAGACTACTTTTTAGTGTAAAGGTAACTTTTATATGCTCTGGGAAACAAACAAATATGACTCACTTCAGTGCAGACATTCGACATTCGCTTTATTATGGTGGTCTGGAACAGAACCTGCAATAAATCTGAGGTGTGCCTGTATAAATCTCAAACACCACTTTAGTAAACCTTCCCCACCAACCTTAATCCTCCCACATGCCCACTCCAAAAGGAGAATTCTGGTGTCAAGGATCCAGTTGACATTAGCAACTAGTTCAATCGGCCCTGTACAGACCACAGAAGCATCACAAATGGCCTCATTTTTCACCCACAATGACTTTCTAGTGGGTACTCCCTGAACTTCTGCCCCAGAAGATAAGTAATTGCCAAGATCCCACCTTTCCCCCAAAGCCGTTATAATACAGGGTAGGGGCAGAAATTCCACCCATCTTCTGAGTAAGGTCCACTTGACCCTGTCCCCTCACCCACCTCAACCCTGGGGTTCTCAGAGAAACCCTAGTACAGACTAAGTTCAAGGGTCTCCAACAACCTGCCCAGTGCCCACAGGGGGACCCGCGAGGGACTCCTTGTCTTTCCTCAGCAAGCTTTCTCAGGCTTCAGAGCGCTTGCTGCCCTCCTGGGAGGAGATGAGTGTTCCACAAGTGTGTCTATAATCTGAGACTCCATTCACACCAAGGCAGGTCAAACCTGGGGAGAAGGTGGCGAGGGTTCCATCAGGGATCTGCTTCTGGTGGTCTAATCCGGATGTGCTTCTTGGCTTCTGGAGAATTCAATGGATGACCAACGACCCTTTTAGGTCTGGGCTAAGTCTCAAAAGCCCTGAAGCACAGCTACCAGATGTCCAATGAAAGTCAAGAGGATCTCGTATGTCCCATTCCCCTACTGCCCAACTCCCATAGAACATAGCACCACAAGTAAAACATTTCTGTTATTAAGGACAGGAAAGGCCAAGTGGTTGATAACGTCCAGAGATGCCTGCTTTATTTCTTACTAAGTGATTGTATTTCAGGCTGGTGATATCGGTAACAGTCTAATTACTAAACTAGTTTTGTACCTCTGAACTACAAATCAATACAACCCAATAATTTGGCAAGGAGCAATAGTGTCAACAGCTAATTGGGGAAACTGGGTTTTCCAAAAAAATGGTCTTGGTTGTCAGAGTGTGGTAAGAGGAGCCAATGGTAAGGCCTGGGATCATTTTAAAGACCCTGACACCTCACTGATAGGCTGAAACCCTGGGAGTCCCTAGGCCAAAGCCCTCTAGCCCAAATCCTAAGAGCAGAGTTGTTACTTTACTTGTTGAAGTCAGTTCAGCACGAATAAGGAGCTGAGCTACTTGGCCCTAGAAAAATGGATCCGAGGGCATACTTGACTGACATGTCCTCTGTTCTCACTCCCCCCCTAGGGCACAGCTTTTTCTGCAGGTCCTTAGGAAAAAGCTAGACTTCAGGTGATTTCTTTTTCTTTTTTTTTCTTAGTTCTGCTTTGAAAAGGGAATGACAGGGCAACCAAAAGTGGGCATTGGTGCCTCAGGAAAGCTGCAGTGGCCCCAGGCCCAGAGCAGGGCTGAGTCAGTTCTGTGCTGGTGACTTGTGCTACTCTACAAACTCAGAGCTGAGTCCATCTTCTTGGGAAGATGTCCACAGGGAAGAATTTATTAACAAAATTTCATAATAGGAGGGGTGGTTCACATGAGAAGGCAGAAACTTGAAGAAGATCAAGAAGAAAGTGATATAAGGAAAGAATGAGAGGCTCTTATCACATGGTAGGAGCTCAATAAAAGTAAGCAATTATATGAATCATTACCATAGCTACTCTTCTTACCAGAAAAGAACACAAGCTTCCTTTGAGATCTGGAACTGACTGACAAGCTGGTGCTTTTCCCTCAGACAGGATAGAATAAGTCACCTAGGAAGGCTCTAAGCTGAGGCCTACAAGGCGGTGGCCCGTTCCCTGCTCCACCTGCATGCACACATTTCATCAAGCTGTCTCAGTGCGTGCTGACGCCAGAGGCAGAGCCAGAGCACCAATGCAGTATTCCTATATGTGTACTCGGCAGGAGAACACCAAGAACTAGTGACTGAGAGTGATGCGGTCCCAGTTCTGGGCAGGTTTTGCCAGCCCCGTGAATCCCAAGCAGAGCTCCAAACACTGTGGGTTCTTCTGCTGCTGAGAGGATGTGCACCCTAGGGTGCTAACTGAGGAGTTAATGCAGAAAACAAGGCACCACAGAGAGGTTGGATACTTGGTTTGTGTGATTCAGGACACGCTGGAAAAGTCCAAGGATGGAGGGAAGGAAGGAGAAGAGGAGGAAAAGGAGACTGAGTTTTAAATAACGTCTCATGAGGCCAGAGTCCCACTAGATGGGCTCTGGTTTGAGCTTTTCTGCTAGGAAGTCATTCACAAAGGCCTCCACAATGGCAGGGGTGATCTCCTCCACGTCCATCACGTACTTGGCCCGGGCTGACATGTCCAGAATGGTGAGCAAAGGGGCAGCCTCGGGCAGATTGGTGTAATCTCGCAGGGAGTCGGTCATGTCATCCTGGAAATTAACAGAAGAGGGAAAGACCCAGTAAGTTTTCAAGAACAAGGGTAGAGTCCCCTGGGCCCAGATTCTCAGATGGCTTGCAATGGAACCATTCCATCATCCTGAAGACTGGGCTGCCCTCCAGGAAAGATGGGATTTCAGAAAGGGGAGCAGAAAGTGGATCCTGCCTTGATGTGTGGAAGGGGAGGAGGAGGCTGGTTGGTAAAATTTTCATTCTGCATTACCCCAAACCACCAGGTAAGTCATCTTTATTAGCATGAAAGCAACTTTGATAAGTCCTCTGCTTTGCATAACTGATATCCTTTGATTACTTAAGTTTGCAATCAGCTCTCAATTATTTGCAGCCCTGTTGTGAATTATCTGAAGCCAGTCTGGGTTTCAACTCTGGAATGTTTTTAAGCAGAAAAAATTCAGTGGCCTCACTCACACCCTTACCTGTGGTTTCAGGGGAGCAGGAGCTGCAGAGGCAGTGAGGAAGATGAGGCTACAGAAGCACTTCTAAGTTCACATGGCTTTGCAACATTTATCATACATCCCCAAACACTGTCTGGACCAATTTCCCTAGTATCACATGTAGGCTTTGCAAGTAGAAAGCAAACATAGAAATTTGAAGACAGAGAAAGGATCTGTAAGGGAGCAACCATTTGAGATTACCTGTTATGCTGGTGACCCCCATTGGGTAGATAAGAGAAAATGGATTCTATATAACCATGCCAAAAATGTCTCACTATAAGATATTCTCACTGGTTCAAAAGACCTGCAGAGAAAGGTATGGGGTATGACTGGCCTTAAATGCTGGCTCACAGGGGGCATGAAATTTACAACTTACCAGCTTCTGAGAAAAAAACATTCCTTTCCCCAAGAGCAAATCTTTGTGAGCAGATTATTAGCGACCATCTCTTCCCCTCCATACCTCCTCTCCTGAACAGCAGGCACTTCCCAAAATGCTGGCTGATCCAGCATCTCTGGCCCTGTTCACCCAGTGCAGGCCCTGCCTATGAGTTAGTAAACAATCTTCATGATAAGCAGAGGAGACACCTGGATAAATACCATACATTTAATTCCCACGAGGAGGCAGAGCCCAAGCTAAGTGCCTCTCCCTGCACCGCACACACAAGCCTTCTGAGCAAAGCACAGGGAGATGAGCCTTATGGCTACCAAGGCTTCAGAAGGGGTGACTTCTGCTGCTGGAATGGACAGGATCAAGGCTAAGGTTCCCCTCAGCCCCAGGTAGACATGAAGTCTACTTGATGTCCAGGCCCTGCTCCACCCCCATTCCATGTTGCCCCGCTCTGAGCACAAGGACAGAGACCTGGACTGAGAGAGCTGCCAAGGCCGGGGTTCAGGTACACAAGGGGGCGGGGCAGCCGGGTGGGGAACCAGAGTAGAAAATGACACTGGCTCATCCATCTAACTTCCTGACCCAGGCAGCCTTCCCTCAAGCCTGAAGTCCAGTGCCTGGGGGGCTCCATCTCTCAGCCCACATGGGCAGAAAGGGAGAGCACGGCATGTGGAGTCCCATTGGCCTCACACTCATGCCTCTCTGCTACCCACTTAATGTGTGACTTTCGCTGGCACTTCCGGCTCAGGTCTCAGCCCCTGTAAAATGGGTTTGATAATGGCTCCTGACACACCAGGCGCGAGACAGCCAGAACGCACAGCCCAGCTGGCCAGCCTTGCGCAGTCTCACATCTGTCTCCTTTCCTCATCCATGAAACAGTACTAACTCCATTCTCAGCCAGACAGGTGAAGAGCAAATTGGACTGTGCAGGTGAAGCACTTGGCTGGGTGCCTGGTATATAGAAAACCTACAAATGCTCCTTTTCAGTCACATTTCTAAAGCAGTTACTGGAGCTCCAGCACCTGCCCCACCCCCACCGGGCTCAGCCCTTTCCATTCTGCACCCCCTTTCTCTCAGAGCCAGTGGAAAGGGGTTAGAGTTGAATCAATTCAGCGCTGCTTCCCTGTGTGCTTTGTGTGGAGCAGCTGCGAGCCCCAAGGCTGGACCCTGTGAACCGGCTTTGTTCGCTGTACCCTGGGGGCTGAGCAGGGTGACTTCAGCTGCCTGCGAGGGGCCCAGTGGGGGCTAGCAGGGGGAGCTATTGAGGAGTGATGAATGGGTGGTTCAGGGTATCCGGCCCCCACTGCTTCTCCTGGGATCCAAACTGTGTGAAATGAGCATGGGCTCTGACTAACTGGAAGAGGTGCAGATGGGTGGAAGGAGAGAAGGGGGGAGGGCGGTTTAAGACTGTGTGTGTGGATAACCAGCTTATGGCGGATAGAGGTGGGTGAGGGAGGCGGAGGAGCATGCGTGGAGGAGTTTCGGTGGTGGGACTGAGGTAGTGCGCCTGCGCCGACCACGGCCATCTTGCAGAAATTGCCCCGTTTGCAGGGTGGAGGCTGGCTCCTGCCAGAGGTGTCTGGACTAAAGGGCCCAGCCGTCTCACTCTGAAAAGGCCTCTCGGACCAGCCCAGGTGGAGGCCCTTCAGGGACAGGCCTTGGGTGAGAGGGATGTCAGCGCTGTCCCTGGGCGGGCTGGTTAACTAAACGTGGGAGCTGTGGCACCCACCCCGTTCCCTGCAGGGGAAAAGCCCACTTTGCTGGCTGGTGTGAAGGGACTATCAAGTAGACAGGCCCTTGTAAAGCATCAAGGGCCTGGTTTGGACCCAGCTTCAGAGGGGTAAGTGTTGATCAAATCTTTGTGGCTGCAACTCTCCCCAGCAGCCTGGAAG
>PVIJ01006406.1:0-67440 GCA_004024925.1 Scalopus aquaticus | reverse complement strand
GGGAGGAGAATGGGTTTCCATGACTGGTGATAGACCTTTCTTGCCGCATTTTTCTGCAGGCTCTTCCAGAAGCACAGTCCCAGGGCCCTTTCAGAGAGCCCCAAGAGCCCATCTCATGCCCTAGGAGGCAGCCAGCTGAGCCAATACCCTTGGCAATACTCACCTCCCCTGCCACGAAGAATAAAAGTGGTGCCTCCTCCTCTTTGGCTTTGTACTTGGCGATTATCTTCTCAGCTATTGGCTGGATCAGCTGCTTGGCGGCCTCAGACTCCCCGTCATCCTCAGAATCTGTGGTGGGGGGAGAGAAAGATTCAAAGAACACTGGCTTGTCACAGTGGCATCCTCCGAGGGACCCTGGGACCAGGGCCTTAAGTGCTCATCTGGACAGCCCCTGATGGAAAGAGCTTCCCCTGGTGGGACACAGGCCTCGCCTCCTGCGTGCATGAGGGGCGTGTACGGGCGTGCACACACATGCTCACCAGCACAGCTTGCGCCTGCTCCACATTCCCCAGGCACAACGAGCCTCACTAAACAGCACTGATGTCCCAGGAAGAATGGCCCTTTTCTTTGAATTCTTCACAAGCTGAGCTTCCCCAAAGCCAGGACCTGAGGTTGCCAGTTTTCTCAGTCCCAGCATGAGATGCCATGACTTCAGATCTATGGCTCCCTAATGAAAATGGCAGAACTTGTGGCAGTGGGGAGGCATCAGGGCTGCTGGAAGCCAAACTGACAATTGGACTTGCCTAGGAGGGGATGACTACTGCAGGGTGGGGTGGGGGGGAAGTTGGGGTCACAGATAGTCTACCACATGACCAGGCTCTTGAGAAGCCCCTCAGGCATCTCTTATCCCAGTGCAACAGGATCCTAGGGCTCACTCCTGCTGCAACTGGGGTAAACCGGGGGAGGAGAGAGCAGGTGCAGCAGGGAGCTTTCACCCAGAAATGCAACTGCCAAGAGGCCTGCAGCATGCAGACTTGGGACACACTCATCTAAGAGCTGTGTGATGCTGGGAGCCTTCTGGGACCCTGCTTCTACATCTGCATATGGCCAGTGAGGTTTCCAACTGTCCCTTGATTCAGAATTATTCTCCAGTGGCCTCAGAGGATGGCTGTGTGGGTCTGCAGCAGGCAGAGGGGCCCTAAGGCGAATGAGCTCCCCCAGGGACCTCTGTCCTCCAAACACGGGACCAGCCTACAGACCAGCTTACATAGGAATTTCCTTGAGTCTGCATATTGGTCCTCCTGGGGTGGTGGGGGATGAAAAGGCAAACGAGACTTCCAGAGAACAGGGGTAGGATGTTGCACACTGCCCCTCCCTCCTCAGTGAAGTGGACATAACAGCTTCTCAGTCATGATTCTAGTATCCAGAGTCATTTTGAGTCGGAGGAAAGAAACACGTCCCAAAGCAGAGGGTGCAGTGGCCTTGGGCAGCAGTTGCTCCATTTGCGGAAGGAACCAGGCTCATCCCACAGGGCTTGAGGGAACCTGGATGCTCCTGTGTCCTCCTGCCTGGCCAAGCACAGTCACCACTGAATGCCACTGTGCCAAAGACTGGGCACTAGGAAACAGAGATGTCATCCTGAAGCTGGGGCTGACAGAACTGCCCCTGGGGCAGTTGAACAGAGCACAGGTGATGAGAACAGCAGGGTAAGCCTTGGCCCGAGGGGGCCCAGTCCCAGCAGCTGCTGAGCAGCCCCGCCTCCTCCCAACAAAGGGTCTGTTCATCAGGGGGGCTGAGGGCATCCTCAGGCCTGACCTATTCTTCCCAGCTGGCAGTTGGGAGCAGCTAGGAAGGCAGGCACAGCAGCAGCTCCCAGAACACCTCCCACAGGGGGAGAGCTATGAATAAATCATTGGGGTCAAAAGCAAGGCTGCTGGAGGGAGACAAAGGCCCAAACTCTGCATTGTTGTGACAGAAAGAAGCTGTAGGACAGACATCTCTGTCTGTCTGGGGCCTGTCCAGCCCCCGTCCCCCGACTGTGCCCTCTGCTTTTTCCATACCTACAAAGAGGACGAGGCAGGGACCCTCGTTGAGCTGCACGGCGTTGGAGTCGGACAGCTCCAGCACGGGCTTGGGGTGCCACGGGAACTCCCTGCAGTCCTCATCGTTCAGCACCTCCACCCGTCCCTGCCTCGTGATCACCTCTCCTTGTGGGTCCAGCACGATGAGAGTGGGGATGCCTGCAAGAGAGAGCCTGCGCGCTTGGCCATAGCCTGGGAAGTAAGCCCCTGCCGGAGGCCCAGCTTCCACCAGGTCAGGGACTCAGGCGGTGATAAAGAATCCTGGGATGGGACCAGCCTCAGCCACTGAAGAGCCACAGACCAGGTGGGGCCACAAGCCACTTCTCCAAGGAACCCTGAGCCAGTCACTTCACCTCTGGGGCTCTTTATCTTTCACTGCAGTCCACTGGTGAGTGTACTACAGGTCCTACCTTGCCCACTAAGTAAAGATCAAGGGGTCATGAATTTAAAGAACTCAGCACCTGGTCTTCGCCTCCAGAAGCGGTTGGTAAACAGTGGCATCCTAAAGAGATCCCAAAGAAGCAGGAGACACTCCCCCCATCTGTAATCTAAAACCTACCGGAGACGGTGTAAAAACACACCCTCCCATGTAGGGCACTTGCTACAGGCACAGCAGCACAGACGAACTCATGTGAGGGCCCCACCAGAGTGAGCATAAGGGCCTGTGGGCGAAGAAGCCAGGGGCTGGGGATGCAGCAGGACAGCTGGCTGCTAGCAAGCACCCCATTCCCTTGCCTGAAGAGGTTCTCACAGCTGCACTCTGAGGGGGGCAGTCCCAGAAGCATGCAGATGGCACTGTAGATGGACACATTAGGGTCCTGAGCTGGGGTAAGAAATGCAGCCAGAGCTCTCCTCAAAACTGCTCCCCCCTTCCCCCCTCCAATAAAGCTCTCAGATGAACAGTTAGAGCAAACGCCATCCTGGGTTACAGTCTTGCTTGGGTTTTCCATCTCTGCTCTTTGCACCCCACTCCCTGCTGCTTCACCTGTATCCAGAGCTACTACCCGCCACGAACCACACACAGCTCATAGAGTCAGCCTCAGTCCTGCCCTTTGGGGACACTTGTCTCTCCACTGGCAGCCAGTCCTCTGCCTCCTCGCATTAATCAGCTGCCTCTCCGGAGCTGACCAGAGCTTTAATTTTATATGGGCCAGAGAAAGCCAGGGCGATTTAATATTTATAGATTCCAAAGCATTCAGTCGGTAATTTGCTCCACTGACATTTTATTTCTCTGTGGGGGAGACACCGAGGTACCAGAGATACGGCCCCGGTGTTTTGTGACCTGCCATGCTGGCCAGCGCAGCAGGCATGCAGTGTGGGCCTGTCTTCAAAAGGAAAAACGAATCCATTATGTTCATACCTATTAGAAGTGACTTGGTGTGTTAGGGAACAGGTCCAGATAGAAATGGGCTCCAGGACTCCCATTCCCACTGCCTCATACACAAAGCGCGCAGACAAGACTCCTCAGGGCCTTGAAAGATGTGCTTAGAGCTGTGCAGGCCTTCCGAGACTCAGGACGTTTCCAGCCCCATCCTTATCCCTGCATGTTTTCCCCAGAGGCCCAGGCTCACCTCAGCTGTGTCCCCACCCCTGAGGACCAGGCTGGGCTTTGGTCAGTCGCCTTAATGGAGGCTGGGGCTGGGCCCACGGCAGGCTAGCCAGCAGCAGATGAGTACCTCCCATTGCCATGACCATCAGAAAAATGCTTTGGCAAAGTGCTTTAATCAGAGTTGGTGTGTGTCTGAAATTGGGCCATTACAAGCACTGGGTTGAACCAGGGCACACCCACTGCTATGATCAGACACAGCAGCAGGCCTGTTTGGAGGCCAGATAGGGGATGCTGTCTGCATTTATGGAAGACAAGCCGGCAGTGAGGAAGAGAAGGCAGAAAAAGTAAAATCTGAAGGCAAAGAAGTCCACTTTCTGGTTTGGTGCCTCAGTTTCTCCAGGGGATTACCTGAAGGGGCTCTCTTTATTACCATCGCTGCAGCTAGTGGGGACCAGAATTGCAGATTGGGGACATGGAGGAATCCTTGGCTTACTCTACCAATGAACAGCAACCCTGGGGCCTTGGGTCTCCCCACCTTTCCCCATGGCTCTGAAAACCAGAGTTCCTGCTGTGCTTGGTGCTTTGAGGGAAGCAGCTTTCTAAGAACCCATGATAATGAGGTGCATGTAGCTGCAGTGCTTAAACAGAGAGCAACTTGGTAAGATAACCAGTCAGACTTTGACCCAGAGAAGCCCTTTTCTGGCACATGGACAGGGTGTGTTGGGGGAGGGAAGGGGAGGAGAATCTGCACGCACATGCCAGGCCCCTTTCCATGTCCTGATGGTGAGTTAGCTTGGTCCCAGAGCCCTAGTGTGTGCTTTCCTCCAAGGAGGAACCAGGGATGAGAAGGGAAGCTCACCTCTCTAGTGCATCTGCTCTGTGCCGGGCCCGCTCCTCATAACATGTTTGCGAGAAGCATGCTACGCTCTATTTTGCAGACAGTCAAGTTACCACCCAATGTCATCTGGTGACTACGTGACCAGACTGGGATAGGAACCCTGGTCTGCTGGTGCAAAAGCTGTTGCTCTTTCTACTAGGCCACCAGCTGGTGGTGAGGGGCTCTCAAAGCACCTGGGTTGGGGACTCTCATAAAACAGGGCCCCTGGATCTGCAGCCTTCTGCTCCACCCACCCCTCTCTCTTCCTTTCCAAGGCTGAGGGGCAGGAGGCTGACATTACAATCAGCTCTTCCCTTTCCTCCCCACATCCTGCATTTCCTGTTCGACCCTTCCCTTGAAGCAGGTTCCCTGAAGCAGAGACTTCTAAGGAAAAAATAGGGCAAAGCCTCTAAAGCGAAACTTAAAGGGAATGGAAAATTTCTAATCGATGCCTTTCTACAAGATGACTTCCACATCAGTGAGAGGCTTCTCTAAAGGGAGTGGAAAAGGAGCAGCTCTGCTCAAGTTTGCTTGAACTTGTGGTTTCCTGGCTTAGCTGGCTGGCATGGACAGGGGGAGCACAGTGGAAATTCTAAGGATAATCCAGGCACTCACAACTTTTTGGGACCTTGTTCCCACAGCTGTCAAATGGAGAGCATGGACGTTTTCTGTCTTTTATTTTTTTCCACATAGAAGAACTGGGGTGTAGGCCAGAGGTATGGGGCGGGGGGTATGTGTTGAGACGATTCACCAGAGACACAGTGGGGAGCAGAATGGGAAGATCTACTGAAACACAGTGCTGAGGGGAGCAGTGGGTGAGACAGGAGAGGTCTGCTGTGCCATGTGGGTCAGCTCCCTGGCCGGGGATCGAACTCAGGCCATGGTGGTGATAGTGCTGAGACTTAACCCCCAGGCCATCAGGAAGGCCCGTTTTCTGCTTTTTCACAGAGCACCTGCTTTAAGCACTCCACAAATATTAGCTCTTGCTACAAATAAGTTCATCAGCTTTTTTTTTTTTTTTTAAATCATCCCTCAGTTCATTATTTGGCCATGGAAGATACAGAACTGCTGCCCTGCTCTGGTGAGATAAACAGAAACCTCCAGTCTGGCTGGAAGAAGTTAGCTACAGAATCGGAATAGAGAGATACTGTGAGCTCTGCGGCCAGAGCGCCAGTAAGTGATGTCTGCCAGGTGTGGAGTGGGCACCTTTCACCAGCCCCAGCTTAACTTTTTGGCCTAGAACGTGGTCTATATGCTCCTAGAGAAGGCCTCAGTCCTATGCCCCTTGTCCTGACCAAGCAGTAGACCTACAAGCATTGCCAAAGAATCGCCTTCACCATTTTCCTCAAAACATAGAGAGGAAGGAGCAAGGAGGCTGGCTTCACACTGTTTCCTCTTGGGAAGAGTCTATTTGTGAGTAATGAAGACAACCTCAAAGTTGTGTGCTGAGACCACCTGCAGTTTTGCATGGTTGCTTTTCTATGGCCAAGGAAACGGAGTTTTGAAGGGGGTGGCTTGATGGTGGGGACTCTGGGGTGGAGAAGCTCAAGTCTTATAACTCCCTGGGTGGGGGCAGAGGAGCTGTGTGGTGCTAGAATCCAGAGAGCTTTCTTTCTCTGCATCTAGATAGCAACTTGGTCTGAGGGTACTGGGACCAGAGACTCAAAGAATATTGGCAACTGGGAGGAGAAATGGGAGGAAAAGCAGACCGGAGGACAGCCAGAGCAGGTGAGGGCATACTGGCAAGGCAAAATATTAATGCAATCACAAGTGCGGAGGGTGGTAAAGTGGAAAATGTTTGTAATACACTGTTACACAGAGAGCGGAGGATACAGTCTGTACGATTACAACTATGTATAAATATGTGTGCGTGTGGACAGAGACCAAAAGGGGCTAAGAAAAGTGAAAACAGTTGTGCTAGTGAGGCAGGAATGTGGGTTGAAATAGATATATTTGAGTTTTTTTAATGGAGTTATGATAAATATATTAATATAAAATCAAAGCCAAACAAGAACCGAAGGGCAACAGGGGCAGGGATGACAAATATAAACCATGCGTTGGCCACATCAGTTGCCTCCATTCACCAGGTCCCTCACTTCCTCCCCTGCCCATTCCCCCAAAAACCTCTCCTTGCTTAGAAAGCCAAGGATAGGAAGACGGCAGCTTGGTTTGGGTGATGAAACTCAGGGAAGCCCAAGGTATGTCAAAGAAATGGGTCTGGGTCTACTTGAACTTGGCCAGCAGGCCCAAAAGCTGGTCGGGCATGCACCTGCCATCAGGTAACAAGCTCAGAGATATTTATGGTAATGTTTTTATAATACAGAAAATTCAGAAACAACAGCAACCACCAAAAGCCAAGCTGATAAATAAGCTGTCATCCAATCAGACAATGAAATGCTTTTTGGCACTGAAAGTAAACTAACTTTGTGTAAATATCAACAGGGATAAATCTTGAAAACAACGGTGAGAAACGCAAGCTGCAGAATGATATTACACCATGTCAGCATTTAAGTATGCTTCTAGAAAGCACACCCAGCACTACAATGTATTATTCATGGATTCGTATATATGCTGTACAAATATGAGACCAGATTATGAAGATACACATGAAATACACCGTAGGTTTCTGGAGGGGGTATTGAGAAGGAAGGAGACGATGGTGCAGGAGTAAGGGAGCCTCACCTTTGTCTGTATTAATGTCCCCATTTGTTTCTATTTTAAATACCTAAAGTAAAATGTCAATTCTGGGTGGTGGCCATACGAGTGTACTTTTTTTTTCTTTTTTATACATACAAGCTCTGGTACAGGCCAGAGGCGTGGGGCGGCGAGAGGGTTCACCAGAGACAGAACGGGGAGCAGAACAGGCAGATCAGAAATACACTGCTGAGGGGAGCAGCGGGCGAGGCAGGAGAGGTCTGCCACGCCATGTGGGATTCTCCCTGACCGGGCGTTGAACTCGCGTCGCCGCTGCCGACAGCTCCACAGCACAGCGCTTAACCGCTGCGCCACCGGGGAGGCCCCGAGTGTTATATTATTCTCTATCCTTTCCAGTGTTTTCTTTCTTTCTTTTTTTTTTTTTTAAAGATTTATTTATTTATGCATATAAGCTGGGGTACAGGCCAGAGGCGTGGGGTGGCGAGAGGGTTCACCAGAGACAGAGTGGGGAGCAGAGCAAGCAGATTGATGGAAATACACTGCTGAGGGGAGCAGCGGGCGAGGCAGGAGAGGTCTGCTGCGCCATGTGGGAATCTCCCTGGCCAGGCATCGAACTCGCGCTGCCGCTGCCGACAGCTCCACAGAGCAGCGCCTAACTGCTGCGCCATCAGGGAGGCCCTCCAGTGTTTTCTTTTTTTTAATCTTCTCAAAATAAAGACAGGTAAACCAACAGTAGAGCTGCTGGGTAGATCCTGAGGCAGCCTAGTCTGCCTTCCCCAGACCCCTGGGGACAAACCCTGAGATTTGTCTATAAAAAACACAGCACTGTGGTGCTATCGGCAGCCGCTGCAGCATGAGTTCGATCCCCCACCAGGGAGTTTCCCACATGGCGCAGCAGACCTCTCTTGTCTCTCCCACTGTTCCCCTCAGCAGTGTATTTTAGTCAATCGGCCTGTTCTGCTCTCCACTCTGTCTCTGGTGAATCCTCTTACCACCACCCCCACCTCTGGCCTATACCCCAGCTCTTGTTTGCATACATGAATAAATTAAAACAAAAACCAAAACACTAGCACTGCCCCGTGCCCTCTACAGACTGAAAAACACAATGTCCAAATGTTTTGTTTCTATGTAAAAAAGATTCTTCCTCGAATTCATTTTTTGAAAGGGGCAGGGAAGAGGGCAAAGGAAGGGAAAGAGGAGAAGGGTGGGAAATGGAAAGGCAAAGGAGAAGGGGAAAAAGAGAAGACAAGCAGAAGGATAAGGAACAGAACAAAAGGGCAACAGAGAAACAAGATAAACAGGCCCTGGAGCCTCACACCACTGCCTCCCTGCACCAGGCCTCAAGTACAGTTCCTGGGGCTGCTCTTTGGGTGGCAGGGCCTATAACCTCTCTAGGCCCCGTCAGCCCTTCCCAAAGGCTGGGGGAGGTGGGAAGAGAGGAACAAAACCAGCAGGGACCCTTCCCCAGGAGGGATGGGGCTCTAAGCCTCCCTGCAAAGAACAGGGTGTTTTCTGACAGCCCGGATTAGTTAGACAATCACTAATGGGATTAGCCTTCTGCCAAGTGTATCTAAACCCTTTCCTTAGAAAGGCATTTTTAAAAACAGCTTATAGGGCAGCAAATTCCCAGGTCTGCATGAAGGGAGGGTGGGGAGCAGAGGGTAGGGAGGCCCTAAGACAAAGGAAATGGATGAAGGCCAAGTGGCAGGGGGCCTCAGTAAACTCAGGTGGCCTAGTGAAGACTGTTGGTCAAAAGCCCTGGCGTAGCTCACAGAACCCAAGGGAGCCCATATCACTCTGCCGACAGCAGCAGGACTTCAGGCCTGGACAGCCCACCGTCAAGGCCTGGAGCAGGTCCCGCCACTGTGTGGAAGGGGTGGCTTGAGGGGCACAGCTTCAAGATCCAGACCCTTCCATTGCCACGTGGGTACATGGATGCCCCGATAAAAAGCTGGCATTTTACACAAGGCCCGCTTTGGTGTGCCGGGTGATGCATGGGAGGCAGCAACGCAAGAAGCCCTGCTCCCAGGATGCTCAGCAGATTCTGGGTTCTCCTCACACTGCCTGTTTTCATCTGAACCCGCCAGAGTAACACAGGGAAGCTCTGCCCTCGTGTGCAGCAACAAACAAAGTGACTGTTAGGTGGAGTTACTCACTCACAAGGCACAAAGACTGGCCAGGTGGCTCACCTCAGGCGTGGCACGCTCTGGGACAGCACCGCATCAAAATACTTCAGAAGACAAAGTGGGCAGAGTGCCCAGGACATGGACAGTCAAACAGGGAGCATGAGCCTTCAGAGACAGCCCTGCAGGGTTTGCTGAAGGCCAGTTACTCAAAACAGCACAACACTCCACTGACCGTGTGTGTGTGTGTGTGTGTGTGTGTGTGTGTGTGTGTACATTGTAACACTGTAACACAATGAAAAATGTATATTTGGTCTTTATCCCAGTTAAGAGTTTCTTTTTGTATGCTAATGAGATGATTGGTGGCTGGGGACCACTAAATAGCTTCAGAATTGGGGAGCTGGTGGTCAGAAGGTGCGATTAGAACCTTACCTGCTGACCTCCAACCTGTGGAAAAGGAAGGGGGGCTGGAGGCCCAGCTAATCACCAATGATTTAATCATTTATGTCTATGCAATGGACTCTGTTAAAACCTTGAAACACTGGGGTTCAGAGAGCTTTCGTGGAGGTGCTGGGAGGTACCCCCAGAGGGCATGGAAGGTTGGCTGGTGTACCTCCCCCCATACCTTCCCTATGCATCTCTTCCACTTGGCTCTTTCTGAGTTACATCCTTTATAATAAACCCATAATAGTAAGTAAATTATTTCCCTGAGTTTTGTGGGCTATTCTAGTAAATTATTGAATGGGGGGAGGGGCATGGTACCTCCTGATTTACAACCAGTCCTTCAGATAAATATTTTTAAAAGCTTAAATTTATAAATCAATTTAAAATGGTTAAAGGCATCTAATTAAGTTTGTAGGTGGGTCTAGCCATTAACCACAGATCCCTAGCAAGAAGCTAATGTCTAGATGTAGAAAGAGAATCTAAACATCAATGTTACAAGTTTAAGATCTACAGGGCTTTTTTTAAAAATTGTATTTCAATAAGCCAAATGTGAAACTCAAAACCAGTTTAAATCTCTGAATAATCTTTGCCATTTATAAACCAAACTCCCCCACTCCCTGCCAAAAAACCCACCCTAGGGCCTCCCTGGTGGCACAGTGGTTAAGCGCTGCACTGTGGAGCTGTCCGCAGCGGGTGACACGAGTTCGACGCCTGGCTAGGGAGATTCCCACATGGCGCGCAGACCTCTCCGGCCTCGCCCGCTGCTCCCCCCAGCAGTGTATTTCAGTAAATCTGCCTGTTCTGCTCCCCAGTCTGTCTCTGGTGAACCCTCTCGCCACCTCACGCCTCTGGTCTGTACCCCAGCTTGTAAGCATAAATAAATACATCTTTACAAAAACAAATAAAACAAACAAACAAACAAAAAACCCACCCTAGTCGGCACAAGCACAGTGGGATCTTCTTGGTTCAGATGTGAGGAGGAGAAGGCAGGCCCCTGACAACACCCTGGACAGCAGCCCCCACTGCAGGGACTCCTGACCCCCACCACGTAGAAGACAAAGGCCCAGAGCTGCCTCCTTTTCCTACACAGCCTTTAGCATCTGGATCAAAATCTGCCAAATCGGAAAACCTGGAAGGGGTGGGGATCCCCTTGGCCAGCCCTGCCCTGAGTCAGAGAGGGCAACAGAGGCCCAGAGAGGGAAGTGATTCAGGTGGAGCCACATAGCTGCTTAGTGGCAGAGCTGAGACCGGAACCCCTAATGCACTGTTCTTTCTTCCAAGTACCACTTACAGGCAGGGGCCCGGGCGGCGAGGAGAGCATGGATGGGTGGAGGCATGTGGTAGATCTTAGGTGATCCAGCCAAATGCAGCAGCCTGTGTACTCCCACCACCACGTCCTCTGCTTCCCTGGGTTGGCTCTTTCTTTTTATTTTTTAAAATATTATTTATTTATGCATACAAGCTGGGGCATAGGCCAGAGGCATGGGAGAGGATTCACCAGAGACAGAGAAGGGAGCAGAACAGGCAGATCCACTGAAGTACACTGCTGAGGGGAGCAGCGGGTGAGGCAGGAGAGGTCTGCTGAGCCATGTGGGAATGAATCTCCCTGGCCAGGGATTGAACTCGTGCTGCAGTGGCTCTGGATAGCTTCATAGTGCTGTGCTTAACCCGTTGCACCACCAGGGAGGCCCCTGGGTTGGCTCTTTCCTTGCCAGAGGGCGGGTGCCAGGCAGCTCTGCCCCTTAGCACTTGGCTCAAAGCCAGGCACATGGTAGACACCTAAGAAATGTTCCCTGAGAAAAGCACAGATGAACAAGAAAGGAAGAATGAACAAAAAAGGGAATAAAGGAGAGAAGGAGGAGGAAGGGAAGGAATAAAGAAGAAGGTCCTGACCTGGGACCACAGGTCTACATTCCTTCTCTTAAAGGAGCAGCCAATCCAGGAGAAAAGAGAGCCATGAGAATGACACCTGGGAAGTGCCCCGCGACATGATGGGAGATGCAACAGCACTCACATCCAGACGGGAAAGTTCACTCCCCGAGAGAGGGCACTGTGGGAGGCAGCACTGAGCTGGAAGGATGGGGAGAGGGTCGCCAAGGGGTGGGGAGCTTACCTCGTGAGGGGGCAGGAGGGTGTGGGGACACTGTGCAGATTTTCTTCCTTTTTTTTGTGTAAAGATTTATTTATTTTTGCATATAAGCTGGGGTGCAGGCCAGAGGTGTGGGGCAGTGAGAGGATTCAGAGACAGAGTGGGGAGCAGAACGGGCAGACTGACCGAAATACACTGCTGAGGGGAGCAGCGGGGAGCAGTGGGTGAGGCAGGAGAGGTCTGCTGTGCCATGTAGGAATCTCCCCGGCCAGGCATCGAACTCGCGCCACAGCTGCCGACAACTCCACAGTGCTGCGCTTGACCCCTTGCACCACCAGGGAGGCCCTGTGCAGGTTTTCTATGGTGCAGACAGAGTAGATGGGGCTGCAAGGGTGTGTGAAAGCAGGCTGCAGACAGTCTTGGGACCTCAGGCCACAGCTGCTGAGGCTTCTACGCAGGAGAGGATTACCACTATCTCAGTACCCTCTGGGAGGTTCCCTCAGAAGTGATCTGCCAGGTTGGTGTGTACGGTCATCTGGGACAGAGGGAGGAGTACCTGGAGCAAAGTGTTCCAGATGTAACGGGATCATGAAAAGAAAGGGAGAAGAGTCCAGGCATGAGTGAAGGAGAAATCCAGCAGAGAGGGAGGCGAAAACCAGGAGCAGGGGTGATATGAAAAGAGAGAGAAAAGAGGAAGGGGCTTTAGGGATGGACCCAAGTGTCAGAAAATAAAAGCAGATGTAATAGGGAGAGAAAAGGATGTCTCTGGACTGCAGAGATCTACACTGTGTGGTGATCTCATTTAGTTTTAGGCTTTGAAATGCAATGATACGCCAACTGACAAATGCCAAATTAGTATTTCAAGTCTTACCTCTCCCTAGCTCTAGACCACTGACTCCACATCACCACCGGAATGTCTAACGGGCATCTCAGACTTGACATGATTAAAATGAAGCTGCTGTTCAACGAAATGCCCAGCCCCATATCCACTGCCTTCCTTTCTCAGTCTCAGCTGAAGGCAACTCCATCCTTCCAGTTGCTCCAGGGTTTGGAGTCTCTGACTTATTTCAGTCTCACACTCTTCACAGAATCTGTCAGCAAACTCTAAGGCCCTGCCCTCAAATCCTCCAGAATCAATCGGGTCTTGCTGCCTCTACTGCTATTTTACCTCTGTCCAAACACCATCATCTTCCCCCTGGATTATTGCAATAACATCCTAACTGTTCTACTTTTCAACAAAGTAGCCAGAGGGACCCTATCGTAAATTAACTCATAGAACTCTTCTGTTCAAAATACACCCCCTCCAAAGGTCCCCCACTTCACTGAGTGTCGAAGACGAAGTCTTACTGACAAAGGCTCTGTGTGACCTGACCCATTACACTTTAGTCTTTTTTTTTAAGATTTATTTTATTTATTTATGCATATAGGAGCTGGGGTGTTGGCCAGAGGTGCAGGAGGGTGAGAGGATTCACCAGAGACAGACTGGGGAGCAGAACAGGCAGACTGACTGAAATATTCTGCTGAGGGGAGCAGCGGGTGAGACAGGAGAAGCCTGTTGCGCCATGTGGGAAGCTCCCTGGCTGGGGACAGAACTCCAGCAATAGCTTCACAGTGCTGAGATTTTAACCCCTTGTGCCACCAGGGAGGCCCCTACATTGTAGTCTTTTTTTTTTTTAAGATTTATTTATTTATGCATACAAGCTGGGGTGTAGGCCAGAGGCATGGGGTGGTGAGAGGACTCACCAGAGACAGAGTGGGGAGCAGAACAGGCAGACTGACTGAAATACACTGCTGAGGGGAGCAGCAGGCAAAGCAGGAGTGGTCTGCTGTGCCATGTGGGAATCTCCCTGGCTGGGTACTGAACTTGAGCTGCGGTGGCTGCAGATAGCTTCATAGGTTGAGACTGAACATGTTGCACCACCAGGGAGGCCCTTTTTGGCACTTTCTTAATAGAGTTTGACCCTGACCACAATATTTAAAATTGTAACCCGCCCCACCCCAATTCCTTGACACTGTTCTGTTTTTAATCCTTAGTACTTGGCACATCATACCCTTTATTTTTGTAAAATTACATTTATTGCCTCTTTCTGGTAGAATATAAGCCCCATGAGATCAGGGGCTTTTGTCTTTTCAGTGCATGAGCAGAGAAGCACCTGGCATATGATAGGCCTGTTTCAGGTCAGTTTGAGAGACAGAGAGAAGGGTGGTAGCTGTTGTGGACTGACTGTGTTACCCTAAATTTCATATGTTGAAGCCCTAACCCCCAATTTATTTGGAGATGGGGTCAATGAGGAGGTAGTAAAGGTTAAATGGAGTCACATGATGGGGCCCTAATCCAATAGAGCTCATGACCTTATAAGACGAGGAAGAGACACCAGAGCTCTCTTTCTTCCATGCCAGGACATAGCAAGAAGATACCGTCTGCAAGCCAAGAAGAGATCCCTCACCAGAAACCAGTCCATTGGAAGTTGGATCTTGGACTTCCAGACTCCAGAACTGTGAGAAATCGATTCTTGTTTAAGCTGCCTAGTTTGTGGTAATTGGTTATGACCGCCCAAGCAGACTGGGCTTTAGGGGGTGATGAGATTTTTCCTTCTTTCTTCTTCTTTTTTTTAAAAAATATTTATTTATACATACAAGCTGGGGTACAGGCCAGAGGCGTGGGGCGGCGAGAGAGTCCACCAGAGACAGAGCGGGTAGCAGAACAGGCAGATCAGAAATACACTGCTGAGGGGAGCAGTGGGCGAGGCAGGAGAGGTCTGCCGCACCATGTGGGATTCTCCCCGGCAGGGCATTGAACTCGCATCGCGCTGCCGACAGCTCCACAGCGTAGTACTCAACCGCTGCGCCACCAGGGGGGCCCTTTTTTTTTTTTTTTAATAATAACTAATAGACTATAATGAGCATTCCACGAGGTGGAAAAGGAGTAAGGAGCTAAGAGGGAGAAACAAGGAGGCAAGAAAGGCAAGGAAAATTGGACGAGGCAAGTACAAGACACAGAAGAATAAGGGTAAAGTCTTCGAAAGCAGAGATGATGCTTCTAACAAAACAGAAGGGATTGGGAGAGACATTCTGCTTATGAACCTGATGCGGTAACATAAATGTCTCAAGCAGAGAGGAGTGAAACTGAGGAAATTCAGGAGAGCTAACTATACTCCTAACTAGGCAGTTCTGCCAAGGAGAGAGGCTGAAAAAGCGGTAGGAAAAAGGGATAAGACTGTGCCAGGGGAGATGCCAACAGGAAGAATGTGATGGGGACCTCGGCTTGTGGGCACAGAAGAAGGGCCCAGCCAGCGCTTGCTCCACACCTCATCCCTGAGCTTCTGGTCCAACTTACACATGGCTGCAAAGCATGTTCTTAGGCTTCGGACTTTCTCTACCTTTTATTTTGGTGGCGATAGGGGGGTGCAAAAAATCACCTGCCTTGTACTATGACAACAGTGCTGCTGACCATGAGATGTGAAATGCTATAAATAGCATAGTATGTCTGATGAACATACTGGAAACCAGACCCTTAATGCACATGGAACCCCAAAATGCCACGAAGCAGAATAAGTGACCCTGAAAAGCTGAGGGGAGGCAGAGGCAGGGACGTGGGCACTACACAGCAGGGGCCACCAGGGCCATCTGCTATGCCCAAGGGAGCAGCTTGTCTCTCCCCACAGGCAGGCTGTCGAGAGACCCAGTCTGAGGCCTGGCTGCAACGTGTGCTTAACATGTCTGTCAGAAATATTACCAGACAACCTGCCTCTGGGATTTCTCTCTCAGTGTAGCTCAAATGTCACCACGGCATTTATCTCCCCTTGAAATTTTCAAAAGAATCCATAAATCTAAAGGACCAAGTCCAAGGACCTCAATATGGTGTTCAAAAGGCCCTTTATGACGTAGCATCATTAGCTGTGGCACCCACTCTGCCCTATTACACACTATGGGCATCCTATTCTGACCTTTGCCCTGGAAGATCCCAAACTTGCTATCTAAATCTCTATTCTGTAAAGCTCTGTTTCACTGCCATTTCCTCCAGGAAGCCTTCCTGGCTCAACAGTTATGAACCAACTCTCCTCTGAACTGCATTGTATCATGTGTGACCCTTCCTTAAAAGTTTCCTTGAGAAGGATCCTGTGTTACTCTTCTACACTCTAATTTCATTGTATTTTATGAATCTCTGGCTTGACAGAGGCAGACAGATCAAGGGCAGCAGGAATGAGTCCTAAGACTTAGCCTAAGAGGTAGCTGATGAAGCAGGCACAAAATACTCTGCCAAGGAAGAGACTGGAAACCCGAGACTGAGGAAGCAGGAGATGGGAGACAGGGCCAAGAGAGTCTAGAACAGATGGCAGGGGAAGGGATTGGTGGAGAAAGCAGAGGAGGAGCAGAGGGCTGGGCAGGTATGGGGCTGGGCTATAGAGGACACTTGTTGGCAAGAGTTGAGTTCCAGATGAATCTCACCTCCTTTTAGTGTGGCTTGGCTGTGACTTGCCTGGACATAGGGCCTGTCCAATTTAGCTTCCCGGTCCTCAGCTGCGGGCTTCTTGAAGTCAGGGGTCACACATGTACTCTCATCCCCGACTGCCAAGGCCTTAGGAGGCTGTGTCAGAGGAGCACATCTCTGGGAACTCTGCGAGCTCTTCCTGTTCAGCTGTGGTTACTGCTTTCTGGGCCACACCTAACAACTGTGGCTCCTACATCTATAAAATTACATGATGACAACCAGAGAACCAGAAAGGAGAGTGCCCTTCTCTGCTTTGAAGGGAGAAAAGGACCATTTAATTATTTTGTGCCTTGACAATGTTTCACAGAAGGGCGTACCCTTGCCAAGACAGTGTGTCCAGAAATTCCGCTGAGTATCGAAGCGTTCACGATCCCTCCTATAAGGCTGCTGTTCTGTGCCTGCCACCCCAAGGGCACTCAGCATCTCACAGAGCACAGGGAGGGCAGACTGCTGCCCTCAAATTGACCCTGTGTGAGACAGACCATCCGCTGGCTATTTATTAGTTTCAGGTGGCCCTGTGGCCCTACCGCTGACCACCAGGAAAGCTGGCAGCACAGGCCCCCACACCCACGGAAGGCAGCTTCCATCTTTTTGATTAACAGGAGGCGCAGGCCCCAAATATTCTCCAGAGATTAACAGACTTAGAGCCAGACACCCACACATGGTCCCTGCACTGGCCTGTCAGTGTCACCTCGGGCCTTGCTAGAAATGCAGGACCTCAGCCCCACTCAGACCCAGGGGATCTGAATCTGCATTTTCTACAGGATCCTTAAGGGATTCTTACGGACCCTTGAAATTGAGAAGCACTAACTCAAAATTAAATATTATTTTTGGAAACTTTAGCTCCAAATAAAGCCATATGGTGACTCAAAATGGTAAAGAAAAAAGGCTAAAGAGCTGACGTGTTCCCTTATAGGCTGTGGAATCCATGGGCTAACTTGACTTGTCTTTTTTCTCCACTCCCTCTAACACAGGGGCACTGAGAACTCAAATATGAGCTGCGGCTGTGTAAGGGTGACCAAGATTTGGTACTACAAAGAGAATGAATAGAACTTTTAACAGACCAGGTAAATGCTTCACCAAACAAAAAGCTGGCTGGATGAAGGCTGGGAAGGAGGTATTCACATAAAGAACAAAAACAGTTTGTCTCACTTATAATGATAATTTCTGAAAAAGACCATGACTGGTACTTTGAGTCCAGGTTTTCCACACTCTCAGGATATTCACTTTCTCACCTAAAAGGTACTATGTACTCAGGCCTAACTAGCATGTTTCAGGAAGCTTGAGAAACACTTGATAAACACTATTGTAGCTAGTTCTTTGTGGAGATTTGTCATCACTGTTTTGCAGATGAAAAACCAGACTCAGAGTGATGGCTTTGAGTGACAGAACCAAAGATCACTCTCAGGAGTGTCTGACCATGAAAACCTTGAGGTAGGAGTTGGGCTAAGTCATTTGGGAGCACATGTTCTGTTCCCAATCATGTCACCACAGGGCCAGGTAGTGAGAAGTACTGATATCTCACCCAGATAAGGACATTAAAAAAAAAAACGGTCATAATGAGGTACAATTTACATACCATAAAAATTCACCACAGGGCGAAGAATATGAACATTCATGGAAATAAAGATGTTCTTTTCCCTCTAATAGGAAAGTCAAAGATGTGGTGAGCCCAGGTGAGCAGGTTCTGCAGGAGCCCTGTGCAGCTGGGAATGCCTACCTTGGATTCCATACAGCCGGTTGAGGCGCGACCGCCGGGCCTCGTCTGTGTAGGGGACAGCGAGCCAGGGCATCTCACTGAAGTACTGTTTGAACGAGTCTTCTGACCTACAGAGACACAGGCAGAAACAAGGTTCTATTGTCCCCAAATGCACCACCACTGGGTCCTCACCACCTTCTACCAAGTTGTGCTGAGGGCTCCGCAGAAGCTGAGACTCCTAATCAGAGTGCCCCTCGGAAACCAGGCTAATGACACAAGACGGTAGTAACCGGCCCATCCTGTGTACGCCATGCAGCAAATACCTTTTCCCTCTAACAGGTGGACACCAAACTAAAATGCCAGGTTGTTTCAGTAGTCCGCAACATTGCATCCCCCAGTGCAACACATGCCCAAGTTTTGATTTTTCAACTCAGATAAGTCTTACTTTTATAGGGAATCTAGATATATTCTAACATGTGCAAAAACCAGTGGTGTGGACAGAACCACTTTTAACCAAGTGCAAATCTAGGAATGACAAATATAACCAAGCTGATAGAAAGCAGACCAGGGGTTCCCTGGGGCTGGGGGATGAGGGAGCAAGGATTGACTGAGAAGGGGTATGGGGAACCTTTTGAAAAATGGACACATTCTAGATATTAATTATGATAATTGCAAAGATAAAAACATTGGTCAAAATTCATTGTATGTAAATTATACTTCATAAAGTTCATTCTTATTAAGCTTTAGGAAAGGCGACTACTACCCCAGTGAGGCTCCAGCTTGCCCCCACTCACATGCACTGAGGTGGGGGTAGGCCTGGGGGCTGGAGAGCAGTAGCAGGACTGGGGGCTAATTAACAGAGCCCACAAGAGTGCAGCTCTGAGGACACAATGACACTCAAACACCCTCAATGAGAGGCATTTCAGAAGCTTTTCAGGGAGCAGCTGCTTGAGAAGCAGAAGCACTGGTGGCTTGGTCTGAGTTCAAACTAGAGTTTTTTAATAAAAGAAGGTCACTGATGAATAAAGCCAGTGAGAAGGTAAGAAGCAGAGGACACTGAGGCTAAAAGGCCCCGACATACTCCAAGAAGAATGTCCGCCCTTCTGATTTTTGTGATTGTCCCCAAAGTACATGGCCAGAGCTAAGAAAAATAATTGCAGTCATCCGAGATAGGTGCCACATTCCATTAGTCACTGGCCCTTTTCTTTCCAGCATTCCTCTTCCATATCCTTTCACCATGATGCAAAAAGCTAAACAAATCAGGAAAAATAAAAAAAGCTTCCTAATCTGAAATGACCCAGGCTGGAATGGAGACATACTCCAGTGTTTACAGAAGAACAGGTTTTTCTCAATTCCCTTTCAGATAATCACATGAGTAAAATGTATCTGCCTCAGCCAGTAACCCCACATCTGTCTTCCTAATCCCTATCTCCAAACGCTACAATAAAGAAGGAGAAATCTCAGGCAAAAGAAGTGCACGTGAACTGCCCACAGAAAAGGGAGGCTGCACTGCCCCTTTCCCCAGCACATATTACCTGTCCGCACTAACAAAGATGATCTCAAATTTCTGGCCTGCCTCCTTGATCTTCCGGTAAGATTCCACCAGGACCCGGGTGAGGCTTCGGCACGGTGGACACTGAAAAACGAGAGTGGGACCCTGCTGTGTGACACTAGACCTTCAACATCCCAGGTCCCAAACACCTGCCGTCAAAGGTCAGGCAAGCAAGACACAGCCGCATGGGGATAGCAAAACCAGCTTCATACAAGAGGCAGTGGCGAGCACCCAGCGTGGGCTTCTCTCTACCCCACACAACCTGCCAGTAGGCAGCAGTTAAAATGAACCTCCCGGGGTCATCAGAAGCCTCATCAGAATGGGTTAGGAGGGCTGTCCTTTTTGTCCTCAGTCAAAAGAAGTCTTTTTCTTGCTGCTACCATTTGTGATAATGAGCACGCATGTACTGCATGCCAACAATGAATGCATCAGGCACAGGAGAAAGCAAGAATGCCCAGAAATTTTGCTGCAGTCACACCTACAGAAGCCAACCACAGCTGGTCGTGGTGGCAGCCTCACTGCTGCCTTCCGTGGAGTGAAGAGGGCTCCAACACTCACCCAGTGTGCGGAGAAATAGACGCCTACGTGAGACCCCTCCAGGCTGCTGCTCTCCAGGGACTGCCCGTTGTTTCTAAGCAAGGGTCCTGCAATGACTTCCCTGAAGGGTTTGGGTCCCCACGGGAATTCCAGACCTGAAACAGGCACAAATAGCAAAAATGTTAAGATTCTTCATTGTGGCCTTTGACCCCAGAGGCCTCAGAGCTGAAGGGTGCAATGAAGTTATCATCAAGTAGTTATTTGTTAACAAAGCTGTAGAACCTGCAGTTAAAACACAGGGATATAAGCAGACTCATGCATGGCAGATCCCTCAAGGCAGTGGTTCCAGAAGCCCCTGGGAGCTGGGGGATGTCAAGAAGTCCTTTGGTCCATGCATTACACCCCAAGTCTTAGGATCTAGGGAAGGTTGAAGATATATGTTCAAAATAAAACAAAGCCAATTCTCCAGGTGACTGCAATGATGGGCCAGTCTGGGGGGATATTGCCTCCCTATCAACCATGAGTCTTTTTAGTTCCAACCCTGTAATCAGTGGCTTCAACTCTGACTGCATTTTAGAATCAGCTCCGGAGGTTTTTTTTTTTTTTTTTTTAAGATTTATTTATGCATGCATACAAGCTGGGGTATAGGCCAGAGGCGTGGGGTGGCAAGAGGGTTCATCAGAGACAGAGTGGGGAGCAGAACAGGCAGATCAGAAATACACTGCTGAGGGGAGCAGCAGGTGAGGCAGGAGAGGTCTGCCGCGCCATGTGGGATTCTCCCCGGCCGGGTGTTGAACTTGTGTCGCTGCTGCCGACAGCTCCACAGCACAGCGCTTAACTGCTGCGCCACCAGGGAGGCCAGCTCAGGGGTTTTAAAATAGGATGTCCCTGGGCCCACCCTCAGATATTCTGTGTTGGAGTCCAGGGAACCAAGCAAGAATTTAAGAGCAAAGAATAAAAATCCACTCAATCCAGATAATCTGCATGCTGACATGTAAGCCCTAGGCAGGAAGAGCAAACAAGATGTTCCCAGCTCAACAGAACAGTGATTTCTAACAGGGTGGTCCAAGAAACACTGCCTCAGAATTGCCTGGGGCGGGTGGGGGTAGACTGGTTAAAAATGCAGGGGACTAAGCCCACCCTGAAACAAACGGATACAAAAATCTCTGGGGGTGTGTAGCGATAGGAGGATACCGGGGGCAGGTTCACTTCGGAGCTGAGCAAAGGGGTAAAGGAGGAGTACTGGAGCCCTTGGTGGCTTTTTAAGCTTTTAATGGTCTTTTGTACAGGGCAGGCAAGGGGGGCCGGGGGCCAGGAGGCTAGCACGCCTCCTGGCTCCCGGCGAATCTTCACTTTCTCTGGACTCTCTGGTGTTCTCTTGTAGTCTCTCTACTGTACCCCCGAACCGCCCTCTAATGCTACGCTCTGTTCTCTTGCTTCTTCCTCCTCCTGTTGCTGCTGCTGCTGCTGCTTATAAGCCCAGTCTCTGGCCCAGGTGTGCCCCTCATGTATGCCCACACCCTACTCCAGGTGCCCGCCATCAGGCATGCGCCATCAGTACTAGCTCAGGGGTCTGCCATCAATACTAATGGCGGGAGGGTGGAAAATCCTGATAATTTTTCCACTTACCCTACAGGGTGGGTCTGGGGAATCTGTGTTTTTAACCAGATTCAGAGTAGAGTGTGTGCGAGACAAAGAGAGGGTGTTATGTGTGTTTAAATTGTTTTTTACTGGGGGCAAGTCCTTGAAGCAGGTGAAATATTTACTGGGAAAATCTGCAACCAGTGTCGAATCCACTAACTGGATCAATAAGCAAGGGAGGGGAGATCTTACAACCCTTTTACGACAACAGGGCCAGGAGTAAGGAAACAGAGCGGGAAGAGCCACCGAGCAGGGAGACTGGAGCAGAGGGCTCTCCCGTGCATTGCCACCCACACGACCAGCTGGTCGGCTGGTCACGGCCTGCAGGATTGGGGCCGCACCAAGAAATGAGATGCACTCACTGCTGAGGCTAGGAGAGCAACACCGAAACTGACTTTGCTGCGGTAACATATTAAAGAGAAAAAAAAAAACAACAACCCACTTAACATGTCTCTGACCGTGAAGGTGACAGCTGCTGTTGAAACAGCATTAGAGGACGGTGCCTGGGCTCTAGCTGCTTCTCAACAGCCAATTCAGTTCTCAAAGCTGAACTTCCTTTTTCAGATTCCATCTCCTCTGGCCCATGCATTAAAGCTCCCAGGAGGGACATTCTGACCCCTCTAAAAATCTTAACCATGACCTGGAGAATGCTAAAATTTCATTAAGACAATATTCTCTAGCCAAACACACCTAAGTATATTTCATTTGTATACTCTCTACCGGTGGGGAGGAGGGCAGACTTGGGGTGTGGGGGTCACAGTGGAGATTATGGGATAAACTTGCCAAGGTCTTACCTTCTGGGTCATCTCGGATCACCAGCAGCCCATTCCTGCACACAACCTTCCCTGTGGTGGCATCTAGGAATATTAGTGATGGAATGTTGGAAATTCGATATTTGTTCCAAAGTTTAAGCTGTAAGAAGAAAAGTAAAATGTGGTGGTTATGTTGCAAGTTGATTAATTGCAGAGTTCTTTTGAGTCCCTCAAGCCTGAGGGCTAGATGGACTAGAAAACACCGAAATACAGATAAGAGTTATGAGTCAAAGCAGGCAGCCTGGGCAAAAGTGCCAAGTGAAGCTACATAATCCCACTTGTTCCTGTGGTCTGAGACAGCGCTGAGGGCCTCGGGTCTGAGCCCCATCCAGGCTCCCACGGGGACAGAGGCTGATGAAGGACATTTGCTAAAAGAAGCTCTTCTCTCCTGTCTCCCCCATGGACTCTTTCTCCAAGAAAGAAAGAAGATGAAGTTGGACTAAGTATCTTTGGAAAAAATCAGACCTCAACCAGGTGGCTAGGCAGGAGGGAGGCACTTCATTTTTTGTCTCTCTCCCCTATCAGCAGGCAATTCCTGCCCTGCTTCTCTGCTCTGCTGTGTGCCCTGAGTCCCAAGGGAGAAGGGACAATGGTATCCAAGAGAAGACCAAGCAGTTAAAATCACCACTTCACCTGGTCCCTGAACTTGGAATGTTGGTGGTCGTTACAAATGTGTACCATTCAACCTGCAAACACCAGGGAGGCAATATCCTGAGCCAGCCCCAACCTCAACTCTCCATGCCACTCCAAACAATCCACAGTCTATTGCCAGGTTCTGAGGTTGGCTGAATAAACTGTCAGAGGACCAGGGTCTAAGAGGAACAAGGCTGAGGAAACACGAATGGGCTGGGAGCTGAGTATGTGGAGGCTCCCTTGTTTGCTCGACATCTGGGTGAATACCGCTTAGGCCGGCCACTGGGCGCACTGGCATTTAACTGCCAAGCCCAGAAGGCAATTTAATTACATGGAAAGTTGAACTACCAATGCACCTCCGGAAAAGAAAGAAATAGCAAACAGAAGAATGACCCACTAGTGATTCAACTGTGAACCTCCCTTCCTGAGGCTAGTGTGCCCGACAGGAGGGCTGGCCGCTTGGGCACTGGCAGAACAGGGTACAGATAAACCAAAGGGAAGCAGGCATGAGAAGTCCAGCTGCCTACAGCAGAGGGAAAGGAATGTGTGTCCATTGCTTTTAACTCAGCCCCAAGCAGTAAGGGAGCCAGACAGGGTATCTGCCAAGAACTATTAGGCTTCTCCTGTCTGTAGGTCTTAGAAGCAAGGTTTGTGGGACCCTACCACAAACTGGGTGGGCCCTGCTTTTGAGCTGCATGTTTTTTCCCAGGCCCACATTTCCTGTGGGACCCCTCAACCAGTCAAGACCTCAGAGCAAGAGTAACTCTGCACGTACAGTTTTCAATGACAGTATCGCATCCTTCCAGAGAAACCTGATACAGAATTCAGATTAAACATTCTTAGGAGAAGAGGGTCAACAACAGAACACAGCCATGTACGATGTGAGGGATTAGCTTGTTGGTGCAAGGATCCAGCTGGTTTGGTTTGTTTTTTTTTTAAGGGGGAAAAAGAAAGATTAAGGGACTTTTCTGGTTTAAAATGGAATTATTGGGAGGGATTATTGGGAAAAAATGGAAAACATAGCAAACCACAAAAACTGAGATAAAAATCACCCATGACTCACCACTTGTGAAAGCTTAGACAGTGTTAAATTTCCACCAGTGGCAAGTGAGAGCACCCGTTTCCTAGTATCGTCACCAACATTACCAGTAACATTCGTTCTTCCAATCTGATAGAAAAAACATGATACCTTGTTTTTGTTGCTTATCATTTACTTATTGATAGTTAGAAAATATACATCTCACTGTGGCAAATACACTATTTCTCCCCAGTATGTTGTGAAACTGCTCATGCCGAAGTCATTCAACAGATGTTAACTGAGCGCCTAATATGTGCCAGTACCGTGTTAAGCACAAGGGACACAAGAAAGAACAGGCAGCTGCAATCACTGCCTTCCGAGAGTTTTTATTCTCATGGGAGAGATGGACTATAAAAGCAGCAACGTTTTAAACATATACTCTTACTCCAAAGTAGTTTTTTAGTCTGGTGTGAGTGTATGCGCCATGTTTGACGTAGATTGGTGTTTGGTTAGATACTTTTCTTATTTTTTTATTGAGGCAATGTTGGTTTGCATCATTGTTTGTATTTCAGGAGGATGGCTCCTTCATGTGCGACCACCATAGTGCACCCTCCACCAAAGCATCCATAGTCCATTGTATTCCCTCCTTGCTTTATTTTCTCACCCTTCCCCCTCTGGATTTTATAATCAGCTTTCAAGGGTTAGTTTTTCAAGTTTGGTTTTTTCTGACTGTTAGATATTTTTAAAGGAGTAGTTGGCATTAGTACCTAGCCCATACAAGCTTGACGACCCCGTGTGAGTTAGGACTACCCGCCAGCTGAGATGGTAAAAGAAGGTTTTGAAGACTCGTTGGCCTTCTTGGGGTCACCTGAGCACATTAGTAAGTTAACTTTTAAGATTAAAAATAGATGTCTTCTCTGCCCCCCACCCCTGACCCTTGATAGATAAGGAAGCATGTGATTTTGGGGGTTCCTCAAGCAGGTAGTAGACTATTATAATAAATCCCTATGCCCCTACTCCACCCTAAGTCACCACAGATGTTTCTTTTCTCTTAGTATCCTCCTGGGAGAGGTAAGAAACTATAACCCTAAGAGGGCCTCTCTGGTGGTGCAAGGGGTTGAATCTCAGCCTATGAAGGTATGCAGAACCACTGCAGCACGAGTTTGATCCTCAGCCAGGGAGCTTCCCACATGGCACAGCAGACCTCTCCTGCCTCGCCCACTGCTCCCCTCAGCAGTGTACTTCAGTAGATCTGCCTGTTTTGCTTCCCACTCTGTCTCTGGTGAATCCTCTCATCCCCGCACACCTGTGGCCTGCACTCCAGCTCTTGTATGCATGAATAAATAAATCTAAAAAAAAAAAAGAAAAAGAAACCATAACCCTAAGAGCCTTATCTTCCCTCCCTCTCTCTCTAGAGAGCCTCCTCTTCCTTTCCCACTGAGACCCAGGAAAACAGGAGATAATAACTTAATATTTTATCCACTGCTGTTGGATCTTTGTTTCTAAGTAAAGGTCCAATGACTTAGTGGGGAAAAACTATGCTTCAAGACTGTAGCACCAGCAAGGCACAGGGCAGGTTCACTATGATTCGGCACATGGGGAAAGGAGCAGTCCTGGAGCCCTCAGTGGCTTTTTCTGGCTTTTAATTGTCTTTCTGCATACTTGCCGAGAGGGAAAGGGCAGGCAGGGGGGCTGGGAGCTGGGAGGCCTGCCAGGCGAATTTTCACTCTTCCTGGGCTCTCTGGCGTTCTCTTGGGGTCTCGCTGCTGCACCCCACCACATGGTCCTCTATAGCCACGCTCCCTTTTCTGCTGCTGCTCCTGCTGCTACTCTGTTCACTTGTAAGACTAGTCTCTGGCTCAGGTGTGCCCACTCACGCACACCCACACCTTATTTCAGGTGCCCCCCATCAGGCATGCGTGTAGGCCCGCAGGGGTCTATCATTGGTGGGAGGGTGGAAAATCCTGATCATTCTTTCATTTGGCCTACAAAGACTCACATCTGACACTGAAAAGTTGATCCTTTTGTAAACTAATTTTATATATAATAGTGCTGTATCTAGGAAATTGAAGAATGATGTGGTTCATCAGTGATCTGTAGATTTGCCTGGACTACCTTTCTCAGGCTCAGCATCAAGTTTACTCTAAAGCAGCGTAGAAGGCATAGGAATGATGGCATCCATCATGTCAACTCTGATACCTGAATGAGTAAGTGAACCTGACGTTAGAAAGGTCACGCAGGTCCACTTTGATGCTGATTCTCTTAGCTGACTGGAACTAAGATATGCTTCAACTTAAAGAGAGTCACCAAGATTTACCTCTGTGCCTTTTCAAGTACGTGTGTGACATACCAACTCCACTTGAGGCCCCTTCCACGGTGGTCTCGTACCTATTTTTGGGTTACAGAACTTTTGAGGATAAGAGCTACAGATCCTTTCTCCAGAGAAAAATGGATGTATCAAAAAGGTCTGTGTATGATTTTATAGCGTTCATGAATCCCTCCAGGCCTGTTAGCAAACCTGTCTGCTCCCAAGTGATCTATAGACACCAGATGAAGACCTGCTTATTTTAAAAGTTCATTCTGGTGTGTGGTTTGACCTTCATTCAATTGGGAAAACGATGGTATCGCCCATCGTTATTCCTGCCAAAATTCCCTCTAATAAAAAATCAACAATTGCTGAGACTCTAAGATGATTCTAAGAGTAAAGAATGAGATTAAAATCTCACTCGCCTGCTGTTGCTATTTCCTAACCTCATTCAGACCCTTATCTTCCCTCCCTCCTAGGGATTCCCACCTAGTCTCTAATTCACCCCTCAGCTTCTAATTTGGTGACGATCAGAACCACCACTAAGTGCACCACTAAGTGCACTTGCTTTTATTTTTAAAAAAGATTTATTTTTATTTATGCATAACAAGAACTGGGGTGTAGGCCAGAGGTGCAGGGGGGGAGGGGTGTGTGTGTGAGAGAGAGGATTCACCAGAGACAAGGTGGGGAATAGAACAGGCAGATCTCCTGAAATACACTGCTGAGGTGGAGCAGCAGGCAAGACAGGAGAGGTCTGCTGTGCCATGTGGGTCAGCTCCCTGGGCAGGAATCGAACTCATGCCACAGGGCTGGTGATAGCTTGATAGTGCTGAGATTTTAACCCCTGTGCCACCAGGGAGGCCCTAAGTACACTTACTTTTAAGATGCCCAAGAAATGAGTTCATTTTCTTCCTAGGTATAATGCTAGCGCATATAATCAGACTCAGCAGTGTAAGTGCTTCCTCTTTATCTTAAAGTTCCTTCTTGGGAGCATAGAAAGAAAAAAAGGCTTTAGGGAGCCTGGATTTACATCCTGGGCCTGACATCTCAGCAGATGTCAGTAGATGACAGGGTACCAGCCTACGCCTCTTGGCCTCACACAGCAACACCCACATCACAGGGTGAACGTGGAACTTAGGTGAGGGGATGTGTGGAGACACTGAAAACTGCAAGTACCACACACACAGGACACACTGTTAATCCCTGAATCCAGTGTTTGCTTATTTCCCTGGTCTTGGCAGCATCCTCTTAAAAATCATTTTCCTGTCAACTCTATCTTAAAGTTGCCTGGTCAACTGTACAGTTAGTCAGCTGTATATAAAACTCAGAAAATAAGGAATTTCCTTCTGTAGGAAGTGGTATTTTTGCCATAAGCACCTACTGTAAAACACACACATATTTATGGCCAGTTTTATGTGGCCAGTTTTTTTTCCCCCCTCCCCCCTCCCATCTGGGATTTTCAGATTTTAAAAAGAGCATCTGGAAATTTTGTCTTTCTCTCTACTTACGACAACTCTGACATCACAACTGACTCTGGAATTCCTACTTTGTTTCCTCACCTTCTGGTTTGGGGGGTGCTGCAGTGCAAACATAGTACTGTCTGGCCCATCAGTGCGCAGGAGGAGAAGGTGCTGAGTCAGCCCCCAACCCAGCAGCCCCCGGCCAGAGGCTAGTTTGAGAGCAACAGGACATCTCCTACTGACATGGGAGAGAAACAGGCGGGAGGCCACTAAAACAAGCACTTCAATGGGACAACGCTTTCCTGACAGCTGGGGAAGACAGAGCAACTTCAACCTCCAGGGTTTGCTCCATCTGTTGCTACTACCCTGGCAAAAAGTCCACCCTGAGTTCCTTTCAATGACACCTTCCACTTGCTGAACACCACCACCTCCTTTCCTAGCCCTCCAAAGGCCAGGCAATTCCAGCAGAACATTTCAGCAAAGCACCCAGAGCCTAGAAATCTGTTAGAGAATTAATTCCCCAAAAGCAGAAGCAAGGCAACAAAGCTGAAAAAGGAAAAAAAAAAAAAAAAAAAGAGGACAAGAAAGAGGAGGCAATATTAGCTCATCTTGGCAAAAATCAAAAAGGATGACAAAGCAGGCTATCGAGTTACTTAAAAGTAACGGTTCCTCGGCCCAGTGGCTGGTTCTGGTTAGTGATTCTCAGGCTGTGGTTGGCGCTATCATCCTAGGAATGCTGGCCAGAAACGCCTTTACAGTGACCCATGAATCAATGAAGCAGATATCAAAGGGGTAGGATTGGGAACTGGTCAACTGTAAACATGCAAACTACAAAGGCCAGTTAATCTGAAACACTGGTGGGGCAGTCAGCACTCATAAAGGCCACAGGGAAATGCAACCTGGCAACTTCTGAGAAGCCCCAGTTCCCGCGGGGGACACAGAATGTGCCTCTCATTCCAAGGACCTGGTCCTCCACTTGACTGGGGGTCTAAGTTTTTATTTCTCAACAGCTGCTGTAAATCCATGGGATTAAGCCAAAGCTAACACAGATGTAGGCTTAATCAGAAAGCTCCTTGGCAAGGTCAGTTGGAGCCTTCTCAGGCCAACTACCCTTTGCCTTTCACCAAATGCTGACCACAGTCCACACACCACCCTTTCTATGAGCAGCATTTGAAAGCATCCTTAAAAGTGCCCCCACCCTTCCTCACCCAACCCAACCAAAGGCCATTATACATAAAGTCTGGGAGGAAAAAGTCCCCTCACCCCAGCCTCCAGTGTCAGGGTAAGACATACACTCATCACTCGCTGAGCCCGAGCTGTGGAGGCAGACCGCTCAGGTCTCACTCCACCTCAGCCTCCTGCTAGTTGGTGATCTCAGGCAAGCCACTGAATGTCTGTTTTCTCACCTGTAAAATGTAACTGATTGATATCTGACCGATAGCTGATTGCTAGCTGGCTTAATTGGGATAGGCAATCCAGCAGAGATTTATTAGGTGCTATTTACTTACAACACTTATCAAAGTGCTACAGGGGAAAAGAAAGGGTGAGATACCATGCTTGCCTGTCTTCTAGAACCTTACAGTTTCAAAGTGGGAAAAGGTTAAAATGGTCAATTTTAATGCTATAGGTACACTTTACCACAGTTTTTTAAAAAGCGCAGCTACGCCTGCATATGTACAGACATAACATGAGCAGGTATAGCCACTGCCAGGAGAAATGAGCAAAACGGTGGTGAAGAAAGACTGGCTCCACCCTAGTTGAGTGACTAAGCCGGGAATGGCTCTGCATGTTAAATCAAACACACCATCTCAAACACCCTCCATGCTACCACTTTTATTCCAAAAAGAGGTGGCCACAAGAACCAACAGCTCATGGCTGAGCTGGGTCCTTGTTGGTCAGTCAAATCTTTAGGCAGTACTTTTGTTTACCAGAGGCCAGTCTGGTCCAGGTAAGATGGTTTGGAACATGGTTCTGGAACCAAACTGCCTGGCTTTACATCTACTCTATTACAAACCTCTGGGTGACCTTGACCAAGTGACTTCACCACTCAACCTGTTTCCTCAAATATAAAATGAGAATACTGGGCCTCCCTGGTGGCGCAGTGGTTGAGCGCTGCGCTGTGGAGCTGTCGGCAGCTCGCAATGCGAGTTCGAGGCCCGGCCGGGGAGAATCCCACATGGCGGGGCAGACCTCTCCCGCCTCGCTCGCTGCTCTCCTCAGCAGTGTATTTCTGATCTGCCTGTTCTGCTCCCCACTCTGTCTCTGGTGAACCCTCTCGCCGCCCTGTGCCTCTGGCCTATACCCCAGCTTGTATAAATAAATAAATCTTTAAAAAATAATAATAAATAAATAAAATAAAATGAGAATACTACCTGCCTTCAGACTGTTGCTGTTAGAATTGGGTTAATAGACATAACACACTTTAAAATATTGTCTGATATCTGGTAAGTGTTCAATAAATGTTAGGAATGATGACAACAATGATTGCAGGGTAAATGGAAGTTACCAGGTTTTTTTCCACCCTCCAGCCATTAGCATCAATGATCGACACCTGTGCTCTTACACGCATGCCTGGTGGCGGCACCTGGAATATGGCGTGGGCATGCGTAAGTGGGCACACCTGAGCTGGGAGACTGAGCCTATGAGGGCGGCGCCACAGAGGACAGGCAAGGCAGCAGAGGACCGTGGAGTGGAGTGCAGTAAAGACCAGCAAAGAGACCACGAGAGAGCCAGAGAGGGCAGAAAGAGTGAAGATTTGCTGGGGCCTGGGAGGCCCCAGGCCTCTCTGCCTGCACTGCACCTGGTTGCCTCATACAAATGGTGCAGGAAGATTAAAAGCCTGAGAAAGCCACCGAGGGCTCCAGGACTCCTCCTTTACCTGTCTGCCTGGCTTCGCAGAAAACCTGTTCTGTGCCTTGCTGGCACTACAGTGATAATGCCAAAAGAGCAAACTGTCATTTCTCCTTGACCCCTCCCTCTAGACCCCAGTAAGCACCCATTCTGGGGGAGAGAGAAGGGGCATGGCTTCTTAGGTCTTGCATCAATTTGACATACTTGCTGATAGAGGAACTAGCCCAGGAGACACTCCTATACAGTAAATGTAAGTTACTGTCAAGCTAGTGTGGGGATTTCTTAAGTGCCTCACCTCCCCTTGCCAGATATTCTTTTACAACAAAAATACTTTGCTGCTAGGATGGCAGGCAGGGGTTGGGGGTGGATCCGATGTGCTACTTCTTCCTTTTATCCCTTGATCCAAAAGATGTCTGTCTGTATCACCAGCCAGCCTGCCACCACACACCTCACCAGTTTACAAAGCCAGCTGTGCTTCCATCTTGCGGCTCCAGAGTACTGTCAAAGACAACTGCCGATCACCAGCATGAAGGCGAGAATGGTGTGATTCTGTCAGGCTGAACACAAAACAACCACTGCCCCTTAATCCCTTCTCTGAGAGGACAGCTATACCTGGCAGCCCCAAGTCCTCACTACATCAAGGCAGGAAGCAGAGGATAGCAGATGCGAGCACAGGCCCGGGGGCAGATGCTGGGCTTTGAATCCTGGCGGTGCCACCACAGCAAGCCTCCCAAGGCTCTCTTCAATCACAAAATGGTCCCTGGGTCCCTCCCTCCGAAGGTTACTGTGAGGATAGGTCGCATATACAAAGTGCTTAAAACTGACCGGATGCAGTAAGGACTCAGGAGAGAACACGTTTCACGTGTGCCTTTCCAGAGTGGGTATCTGAGAGCTCCCTTAGGGCACAGGCCCTGGACCTGGTCTTCACACTGCAAGAGCCCTTACTGAGCAGGACTGACTTGGTGATCAGGATGCCACAGGGCCGCCAGTCCCTGCCAGGGCAGGGATGGTAGAGCAGCAAGATGACATCAGGAGCAGGTTCTCTAAGGAGACGGGCAGACAGGTCTGAAGGGAGGGAGTTCCGGAGTCCTGGAGCCCTCGGTGCCTTTTTATACTTTTAACGGTCACTTGTAGGGAGGCAACCACATACAGGGCAGGCAATGAGGCCGGGAGGCCGGGAGGCTGGCAGGTCTCCCAGTTCCCCAGCGAATCATCACTCTTTCTGGGCTCTCTGCTGCACCCCAAACGGTCCTCTGCTCCACGCTCTGTTCTCTGCTGCTGCTGCTGCTTATAAGCCCAGTCTCTGGCCCAGGTGTGCCACTCATGCAGGCCCACACCCTACGCCAGGTGCCCGCCATCAAGCATGCATGTAGGCCTGTGGGGTGGAAAAACCTGATAATTCTCACTTACCCTACAGATGGGAATGATCTGCAAATGACACAGTGTCTTACAAGAGACCTTCTGCCAGAAGGTAGGCAGATTGCCCCGACAAAGGAAGGGGAGAGCAGAGGAGTCTCTATTTCCCCAGCATCAGCTCTGGGTGGGGCAGTAGCTCCTTTTATGGAAATAAAGACACTTTTCAAACTGGCACCCAGTCTGTGGCTCCTTCTTTCTCAAAATGGGAGAGTAGCTGGTCTCAAGAAATGGTTGCTAATTCTAACCACACCACCAAGAGACGCATGGGGCTGACAGCAGCCTTGTGAGTTAGAAAATTAAAAAGTGGGCCTCCCTGGTGGCGCAGCGGTTGAGCGCTGCGCTGTGGAGCTGTCGGCAGCAGCGATGCGAGTTCGACGCCCAGCCGGGGAGAATCCCACATGGCACGGCAGACCTCTCCTGCCTTGCCCACTGCTCCCCTCAGCAATGTATTTCTGATCTGCCTGTTCTGCTCCCCACTCTGTCTCTGGTGAACCCTCTTGCCGCCCCACGCCTCTGGCCTGTACCCCAGCTTGTATGTTTAAATAAATAAATCTTTAAAAACAAAAGAAAATTAAAAAGTGTTATCCATGTGGCTCAGAGGCCTGGGTCTGGCTGCCAGCTCCTGGGGTAGGTATGGCTTTGTGATTCTGGTACGGAAGGCCACCGTGGATTATGGGTAAAGATGAAGGGTGAGCATGGGAAAGAGGCTGCACCCCATATGCAGCCAGCAGTGAACTAAGATCTGAGATCTCAGTGGCCTCTTCTTCCTCCTCCTTCCCCCACCCTCCACTTCTCAAGAGTCACTCACTAAACAACTCAGTACTAAACTTCCTTTCAGTAAGCTGCACCTTCAGACCTGCTTCAATCAACAAATTTAATGAGATAAAACATGATGTCTACTAAGACAAAAATGTAAATGTTTTCTTCTCACCTCTTCAAAAGTGCTGAAATTTAAAGAATCATTTTAACTTCTAAATGTCTATCTCACTGAGGGTTTGCAGGGTCCAGTTCCCAAAGCTTGGGAACTAGTATCATTCCTGAGATCAATTAAAGAGGTTCACCGACTATGCACACAACTTCCTGCCCCGATGACTCAACGAGCCAGGAGATGAGCAATTTGTTGGGAGTACAAAGCGACATATGGCTGCCAAGTTCTTTCTGGCCGACACCACAGACGGAGGGAAAGGCTGCTCTGCTTTCCCGTGCTGTACCGCTCACACAGCGCTCACAAGCAGACAGAGGGATTTCCTAAAGCCCCATCTGGTATAAAAACCTCTACTGGGCAGAGTGGTTTGGAACAGTGAAGGGGTGACTGGTAATAACAGACTAGGGCCAAATGCTATAAAGAGGAGACCAAAGAAATGGCTGGGAGTTTTCATATGGAAGAAGAGGACAGGGAGCCAGAATTGGTCCAGAATCTGAGGCCACATCCCCACTCCAAAGGCAATCACTTCTGTGTTGGCGGGGGGAGCGGGTGGAGTAGGGTTTCTGTGGCTTGTGTCATTGAGTATTGCTCTGCTGATACTATCGGGAAGGAGTTCAAGTTTGCCCACATTCACTCTGAGGGGTATGTTTTTACTTGAACACTGGGATCCTTGATTTGGGATCCGTTGAGAGATGTGTCTACCATACAAGTTCCACCCAAAATGTTAACATTCATACCAAGGAGAAATGAATTCTGAGTGTCTGCATACCACATTTTTACAGGACCCATAAGGTTAAAACAAATCAAAAAAGGAGGAAAAGAAGCCTAGGAATAAGGGCTACATGGAAGGAACAGTGCCTCTGCTTGCGGATCTGGGGTATCTGCTGGAGGAGGTTATTTTTCTTTTTTTTAAATTTATTTATTTATGCATACAAGAGGCGGGGTGTAGGCCAGAGGTGTGGGAGAGATGAGAGGATTCACCAGAGACAGAGTGGGGAGCAGAACAGACAGACTGACTGAAATACACTGCTGAGGAGAGCAGCAGGCCAGACAGGAGAGGTCTGCTGCGCCATGTGGGTCAGCTCCCTGGCTGGGGATCGGGGATCGAACTTGGGCTGCAGTGGCTACCAATAGCTTTATAGCGCTGAGACTTGACCCCTTGCACCACCAAGGAGGCCCAGAAATTGCTTTTCAAGGTGGTACTATCACCCACCCCATCCCCCTCCTTAGGCAGGTGCCTTCAATTCATCCCACCCAATCCATCCCTTGAGGCTCAATACAAGATGTAAGATGATCAAATTTGGGAACTGACTAGAACTGATGAAAAGACTTTAGGAATTATATGCCAACAAGATTCTGTTTTTAATTAAAAAAAAATCCATGTTAAGAGGCCTTCTTCATCTGAAAAAGGACTTTCCCTCAAGAGACAGTATTAGTGTAGTTGCCAGAGCAAAGCACAACAGGGCTCTCCTCGCCTCCTCGGTTCTGGGAGGGCCGACCAGCCATGAACTTAGGGGTCCAGGTTCTCAAACTCAGCATCTGAAAGACATGCCCAACATGGATGTACTGAGCACAGTAGAATCCCCAGGGCCAGGTACCACAGTGAAAACCAGTGACTGAGAGGTAGCTTTCACGGTCTGGGGAGACAAGGGGGTTTCGACAGTGAAGTGATCCACCAAGTCAATAGCAGGAGAGAATTCCATCCTTCTGGAATTCTGCTGTCATTATCCTCAAAGGACTTGAAATCAAAAGACCCATTTTGTTTTTCCTTCCTCAGCTGATTTTCCCCAGGGGACTAAATTTTATGCTGCTTTTGCATCTCCAATGCCTTACATATGGTAGGTAGGTGCTCAAAAAAAAAAAAAAAAAGTAAATGATGGTATGATGATGAGGATGTTCAGGCCAAGCAAGAATAAGCTCGCCAGCTACTCAAATGCAGCATGAAATACAAGCAAGCTGGTACTTCACTTTCACATATTCATCACGGTTCCTAAACAGTTATTAAATGAGTTCTCTCTCCGAAAAGCAGGCAAATAGTTTCAACATTTTCTGCAGCTTCCAGTAGATAAGGAACGCAATTGCATAACACCTACTAACCCCGATGCCATAAATTACAAATCAGCAGGGTGAGACCTTTTCCATGCCCACCCTCCACATGAAAACACCCGCCAAATGAAAACAGGAGCAGGAAGTGTGGCCTTGAGAACAGTGGAGACATTCGCCATTTCAACGCCATCCATACCTGTCCTGCAGAGTCATTTAAGCTCAACAGAGCCCTCCTTTCAATTTCCTCTTGATTGTTATTTCATGAGGTGCCCCCCTCACACACACACCCTCCTTCATGGAAAGCACAGTTTCTTGGCAGAACTTTCTGAGTGCCCAGTTAAACCCCTTGTTACCACTTTCCTGCTTCAGGAAGTCCCACTGAGCACCAGCCAAATGACAAGGGGTGAAAGGAAACATTTACAATGATGTGAGAAATTCCCAGTCTGGGAAAAAACATCAAAAAGACTAGTCCTGAGAGACTGTTCTGCTCGGAGCCTGGCGCACGAAGGGCCTCCATAAATTGGATTGGTCCATGATGGAAACATTACCTCACCGGGAACCCAGCAAACCAGGCGGTTTTGGTTCCATAGCTTTGGAACCAGCATCAGTCACACGCCTATGGACTAACAGTGTCCTGAGTGAAAGGAATCGTGCCCTATACTAAGAAGCTGTGATTGCCATGCTCTGAGATGCCTTTATACAGAAAAGGATGTGGCTTGTATTGTTCCCTCTGTCAGCTCTTGAAGTGAAACGGTTCCACGGCACAATGAAATAAATAGCAGCAGGGATGAGGAAGGGAGAGAGAAAGAGGGAGGTAAATTGTTTGGAAAGTAGAAGACAGGGTGGACGAGATGAAATTCAAGACAGATGTGTGAGAGCTGCAAACATATGTCCTTGAGTTTATGCATCCAAGAGATTCATGTAGAATAGGGACAAAAGAGCTACAGAACCAATACAGAAATATGGGAGTAAATACAGAACAAAGTATTATATTCCTCTACCCTTACAGAGAAACATCAACTCACATCTCCTGCTAAATAAAACTGTTTAGAAACCAGGATAAGTGAAGGATCCAAGATGAAACTAATAATTAAGCAGAGGTTCTCTGGGGTCTCTGTCACTCTCAACAGGATATCAACCACCACCAATTTATTTCCGATGATTGAATGTTGATTTCTTATCTCCAAAAGGTACCTCCACTGCCTGCTGAACCCCAAGCAGAATTTGAAAAATAGTATGTGCTAGGTTAATGCCTGGCCATTAAGAAATAGTAAAGCAGGAAATTTAGTGGGCGTTTCCACAGAAACACAAAAGTCTAGGACATTGGCCGGAAAGACATTTTTACAAGGCAGTATTAGTGTGTGTTGTTTTACTTCTAAACAGCGAACTCAAAGGGGCCACCACACAATTGGTTCCAAATGCCTCATACTGAGAAAAAACACAGGCGGCGTGCCTTGCTGGTTAACTGCTCTCAGTATGAGGCGTAAAGATGGTAACAAGAAAGAGGAAAACAGCATGAATGCCCCCCACCCCTGTTGCTAGATGTGCTAGAGAAATGGGGTAAAGCAGGGCCCAAGGACAAGAGGCAGGGAGTGGGGGGGTGACTGAATTTTCTAGAGGGTTCAAATGTCACAGTTCACAATGCTGCTCAGCAGCAGAACATCAGGTCTACACTGTGCATATCTCTAGTCATTTATTCATCAGTAGACATTTACTAAGCATCTAAAACATACCAAGAATTTCTGCCAGGTGGTGTGGGGATGTAGAGATTAAGGACAAAGGTCCCTGCCCTGCCCCCCAGGGGGGAAAGTGTAACAGGGGGTCCCCAGGAAAAGGGGAGGTTCCAGGTTCTCTGCCCCACCCAATGGAGAGTGGAGCTGAGCAGGGAGAAGGAGAAGCTGGAGAGGAGACTGGGGTAGGAAGGAAGCAGGATGGAGAGCCAGAAGGGGAGCTGGAGGAGGCACATGGAGCAGAGACATGTGAAGAAGCTGCGCTGGGCTGTTTTGTTTTCGTTTTTGTTTTTTTTGGTTCTCGACTGGTTGAAACAGATTTGGGTGAGAGACCTGCAGGAAGGTTAACAATGGCAGCTTTTATCTTGCTTTTGATTTTGCTCTTTTCCTCCCAGACTTGTCTGTTTCTGACCCTTCTCTATGCATCCCCACCAGAAGGTGTTTTAGACTCGTGGCAGGCTTTCAGGCCTTGCTTTGGGCCAGCCCTGTCTAGGTGGACTTTTACCCACGAGGGGATGGGTAACTTTGGGTGCTTGATTTGGAAACTATATTCTTTGTCTTTTCTATATTACACACTAATTGTATTAAAGTTCCTTTCCATTAACGGTCTTGTATGTTTTGTCTTGATGAGGCGGATGGCAGAACCTACTTAGAGCAGGCAGGTTTGGGGGTTCTGAGGTGCCCTTTCTCCCTGTCCTGTAACAAAATGAGCCTGCTAAGGACCTAAACCTACTTACTAGAGGGACATTGCACCTGTGATGCCACTCCTTGCCTCCCCTCCACGCTGGTGAGCCCAGGGGCATGCTTGTTCCTGGGCTCCCACCTCAAGCCATAGGTGGCTGGAGCAGGCATCATACTCTCCTGGAGTTTATAAATCAGACAACAGAGAGATTCAGTAAAGCCAGTGTATCACAAACAGGTCAGGGGTGGCTGCCATATTGATCTCTTTGTTCTCCAGAAGGTGGGGGCCCCTCCCCGCCACCTCTGATTAGGCCTTTGAGTGCAAGCTGCCTTCTTCCTTTATCCCAGAAGACAAACCATGATCATTTTCCTTAGTGTGGCAGAGATGTGGAAATGGTGGGGAAGTAAGTACTGATTAGGTGATGCTGAAGGCATGTAAAGTGATACAGGAGTATCACTGTGTCGGGTCAGGGAAAAGCAGAGGAAAATAGAGCTGATGGAGACGGGACCTCAGGGAAGACAGACACCAGAGAGTTCAGAGAACAGAAAAGCAAATGAGAGAAACTGCAGCCCCCGAGGAGGGACCTGTTTCTGAAATTCCATCCTGGCCCCGCTGCATCCCAGCTGAACTCTATTTCCTGGATTTGGATGCCGGTGTGACTAACAACTGCATTTGGAGAGCCTAACCCAATGTGCTTATGCCAGCTTGAGTGAATTTCAGTTCCTTGTAAACAACTCTGAGACAGATGTGTGGATATGTGTACACATGGAGGACCGCGTACACCACAATCCTCGCTGCTTAAAACACTAGGGGAAGAAAAGCCAAATCACCCCCTTAACCCTTTCAAGTCTCTTTCTCCTATGTCCATCTTCTATTGTCCCCATAGGATGCTGGAAGCCTCGGGAGGAAAGTCCTCCTTATGCTAAGCCTGGGAAGATGGCAAAAGACGACTTGTCTAAGACGACAGAGTAATTAGCACCAGGACCTCTTTACTCTCTGCCAGCTACAAACCCTTCGAATATGTGCTTCTTAAATGTGAGCCTAAGATACTATCTAAATCTCAAATGTGCATGGATGGGAAAAGAAATCAGCTTGCTTCTTTGGCTTGTGGGTCTCAAAGGGAAGGTAGGCATGAATGAAATGCTGCAAACTCTAGGAGAGAAGAGCAAGGAGCTCATTTTGGGGGTCCCAAGGAGTGTGGTTGTCCCTCCAGGAAGGTTTTGCATTCTTTTTGGCTCCAGGAGGTGAACAGAGTCTTAAGTTTCTTCTATAGACAAGATAAATGGTCACTTTAAAAAAAAACCACATCCTTCACAGCACAACCGCAAGGTGTAATAGCATGAGCAGAGCTCCGAGGCAGACACAGCAAGTTCCCACCAACTTTAGTTTTCCAGACAGCTCCGTGAGGGGCCATGCTTTATGGACACTCCCAGGCCAGGTGTCGGGCACCTTCCTGAGAGCTGGTTCTAGAAGCCTCTGGAGCCACAAAACTAAACCTGGCAGTTTCTGAGGTTGTCACTGGACTGATTTTTTTTGCCTCCAAAACACAAAGATCCCAGTGAATCAGACCATGAATATGCCACTAATTATTTGCTTAGAAACAAACTGCTGAGGCCTACTGAATAGAAGCCACATGCAAATGAATTCTCCATAAGGAGCATGGACCTTCTGGGACACACTGACCATTTAAAGAGCACAATAATCCTGTCAGCCTTTACCAGAACCAAGCTCTTAAATGTCAACAAGTTTCAAACTGGGCTCCAGACCACCCATAGAATAATCTGTGTCCCAAAGCAGGGATTTTCGGTCAAAAAACGACACTCCAGCTCTGTTCCTAGCAATGCAACAATCAAGACACAAAGTTCCCTAGAAAGGAAAGTTGTTCCTGAAAGGAGGAAGGTGGAGGCAAAGGGCGAGGAGGCTCTGCTGCTCCTCGAAGGGCAGCTCCAAGATGTAGATGAATGGGAAGATGAACAGGAAGCTGAGAGAGAGCTGCGGGGGAAAAGCTGACCCCCCCCACTCATAGCAAAGAGTAGGCTGAGAGCCAGAGTGGCAAAGTTGGCCTGGTTGTCTAAGTTACTTCACTTCACTTCTCTGAGAAAGTCACTTCCCTGTAAACTGTGAAAATGATCGCTCTTGCCTCATGGAGTTGCTATGAGGATCAAATAAGATGGAAAATCCAGATGGTTTCCTCCAGTGCCCATATTTCCCAAACATTTCTAGTTGCTCACACAGATCATTTACAATTTGTGTGCCCTAATTCTCTTATACACTGATTTTGCTCCAAATAAACTTTTTTAAAAACAGAATTATTTTAAAAGGAAATCTGATCCTGCCATTGTTAGTGAAAAACCAGTATCACTTACACAGAGAGGGTATTTATCTCAAAATAAAAAGTACAAAAATCAAACTATTAGATTTTATCTAGCTCCTATTACCTGAGGTCGGCTTTCTTTATTGGAAAGGAGATGCACAAGGGTTCCAGAAGCTTAAGGGTGGAGCACATATCAAGACTTCCTCCCGATATAACCAGAGACTTGAGACAGAGAATGGAAAAAGCATGATGCAGTTTAATCTCTGGCTCCCATCCCAGTAATAGTCCTGCCACCTTAAATTCCTTAGGTCCTATGCCAGTGGAGGCTGTGGAGAGAGAAGGGGACAAGAACCGGGGTGAGGTGGGGGGATGGGGGAGGTGGGGAATGTTGTTCATGACCCCATAGCCCCCAGAAAGTTCCTTGGGAGCTTCCCTTCTTGGGAACCCTGCTCACTCAGTCTCACTTTATTGCCATCTGGGGGCATCATGATGACTCCTCCCCCAAACCCCACCAGTCAGAACACACCCAGGTCAAGGCCAGTGGTTTCTCCATCAGGAAATTCATGAAAATCACCCTGACCGGGCAGCTGGTAAGGTCCCCCTGAGAAGTGGGCTTATACTTATGCCAAACCTAACTGCCACCACTCTCATGAAGGCCTGCCGTTCTCTCGAGCACACACTGCCGATTGGAAGGAATGAGTTTCACCAACAACATTTGATATGGTATTTCCCTCAGGAAGACCTGCATCAGAATTCCCTGTGATGATAAAGATTTTTGGGCCCCAATTATGACCCACTGATTCTGACTCTTTGGGGCTGATATGCAAATATGTAATTTAAAAAAAAGTTCCAGGTGATTTCCTTGTGCCCTCTGCCACCGAAGTTTGATTGACACATGCTCTTTGGCATATAGCGTCCCTCTCCCTATATGGCTCTCCTCTTCCCTGAGTTGTTTCCAACACCTCCTACAGATCTCCAATCAAATGTCAAGTCCTCAGGGAGCCATCTCTCTGCTCACTACCAACCCCCAGTTAGATCAGGTCTCCTATTATAGTTCCAAGTCCTGGTGCTTTTCCTTTATAACCCTGGTCGCGGTCCTCATCACATATTTGTATGACTTGTCAACTGCCTGTCTTCCTCCTGACCCCCTCCATGAGGGCAGATACTTTGCTCACAATTAAATCCCCAGCATCCAGTATGGTTGCCTGGCACAGAGTTGACATATAAGGGAAAAAAAATCTGTTGATTAAATGAATGGATCTGGAATCCACTTTCTAATTCTCATTTCCCATCAGACCTCCCTATTCTCACTAAGGTTTTTCAGTTACTTGGAGGTTCCTGACACAGCAGGACTCAGAACCTCATCACTGAGGTGTTTTTCAGGGATTTTAACTGATCCCATCTGCTCACTCAAGAGTTTTTAAAGTTTAAAATTGTTAATATGCTAATATATGAACACTGAAAGCTTTCACAGTCCCTCGAGTCCCCTGGGTCTCACAGTCTCCCCTAAGGAGCTTTGGGACAGCTACATCCAGAGGGAGAAGTCACTTTCTACCCAGTCCAACATTTCTTCTCTAAGGCTAATAAAAACTTGACTGCTATCCTAGGACCCATTTATCCCTGAAGTTCTGTTCATGAATAAGTTTGTTGAAACGTTTTGTTTGAATTAGTACAACTCTCGCTGAAAATATGCCCCAGAAGGAAGCAATCCTCCCATTCTTCAACAAGTATAGACATGGCCCCATCTGATCCACCATCAGTTCTGGCAGCCAAATACCCATGAATGTTTAGCTCTGCCATGGGATATGTAGAATAAATTAAATTTAGGGAGTGGGGGCGGGGGGATCATAAAACTCTAAGTCTAAAGACACTGTGTACCTTGGCAGGGAGAATGTATGCACTACAACAAAATCCTAGCCAGTGTGCCAGAGAACTCAATCAAAACCAGCAGAAAATGATTCCTGTCATACGAGACAGGCATTTCAACAGCAATCCCTGAGGGGAGATGGAGATAAGGGCTCCAATCTAGCCTTGCATCTGCCAAAATTCCTTCCTATCATGGCTTAAGAAAGAAAAGGTCTAAAATCCTGAATACGAGATGGACATTCTAAAGTCACTGCTTTTGCAAGCGCAAAGTATATATTAAATCCCCCAGGAAAGCTTTCTCATTGCAGTTCTTTACCTCTGGGATTCTGACTGGACAGGCTCTGGTGTAAGTTGTTGTAAGGCATGCTTTAGGCGGGGAACCTACCAGGTCTGAAGTATGGCTCCATTGGTCTTGCCAAATACTTTTCTTTCACTAGAAATTCCAATTTCCAAGGCTGAACCTGCCCTATATCTAGGTAGCCATGTATCTAGGTAGCTGTGATCACCTGGACTACGGTAGACTCTCATTACTTTTTCTACCAGGCCAGCTACATCATCCACAGTAAAGCGAGACTTAGTAGTGAGACTCACTCACCCTTGGCAAAAGAAGCAACAGAGAATACTGATTACTTGCTTAAGAAGCTGGGGTATCTCAGGCCTATATTTTATGTGAGGGGCAAGCCACCTTCACCCCTGTATACTTTTTTACTACTCTGTAAAGAAATCCTCCAGAAATATCAGATTATCTGTGGCTTTGATGGACCTTTGATTCCTCAGACAGAAGGGCCTACTGAGGACATAAATGCAGCTCTGGGTGGCTGAGACTCAAGCAGAAATGTTTTCCTGAGGGAGCAGTTTCAATAGATTAGAACAGGTTTCTATTTCTCTCCTTTGTAACTTGCTTCTTATGATCTAATAAGTGATAACACTTTTGGATGAACTAGGCATGTGCTTCTGTAAAATAAAAAAGAGAAAAGAATACACATAGGTCTTCTTTTGCCATCTCTGATGCAAGTTTATCATTTCAAACAGACAACTGACTTTGCTAATTAACTGTTGCCAGAAGGTCTAAACAACTATTTTCAAATTGTGATTTTTGATAGATACTTCCCAGCTTTTAGTTGAATTGTAAATTAAATATCTCACAATCCCATGTGACAAGCTGTCCCCTTTAGTTACCATGGCCAAAGGTTTTACACATTTTAAACTTTGGTGAGTTTCACACCATGTCCTACTGAGTGGAACTTGGGAAACAGAGCACTCCCTCATCATCCACCTGTGGACTAGAGCAGATTCAAATGAGTTTCTGAGCGGTGTGCTCGCCCACACGCTGGTAGCTTTCTGAGTGGCAGTAAAATAGCCTTACAGCCTGTCCTTATTTGGGTTCCTGGGCTTTCACACGAGAGTGACAACCTACCACCAGCTCACCTATGGTCCAGACACATGCAGAAAACACAATGTGAAACTCACTGCTCTTCTCCCAAGTGAGAGAAACCATATTCTAGGAGGAATGCTTAAAGAATGCACTTCCAGATCACTGAAAATTAGTGCCAGCTCTACTGCAGAGCAACAGGGAGGCAGACTTGATACTGGCTACTCCCAGAAGCAGTTTTTGCAAATTTCTCTTTGGCAGAATGCCATCAGAACCTAGTAAGGTTATCCTTTAAAATTTATGTACTTATAATTCCTTTCAACAAGGATTCCTGGAAAAAATGCTCATGTTTTTCTGAAGCAGTGGATTTTTTTATTTGCTTTTATTTTTTACTTCATTTTTGGACAATATATGATTTCTCCCCTCTGGTGTGGTCACTCTAGTTCTCCCACCACCAAAGCACCCATAACTCATCACCACAGTCTTCTGCACTCTTCCCCCCTGTTTTTACCCCTCCCCTCCCGTCCTGCATGCCTCTTATCTAGGGTCAGTTTTCAAGGTTTGTCTTTGTCTGACTCTTTGTTTGGCTTCTCTATATTCCACATATAAGTGAAATGATCTGATATTTATCTTTTCCCTTCCTAAGCAGTGGATTTTATTTTATCTTACAGACAGTGGGAATCATGGGACAGACAGTTACCCTCTTCTCACTGACTGTTAGAAGGCTGATGTAAAATTTTACATTCCCCTGTAGCAGGTGTACAGTTCACCATGACATGAAGTTTTAGTCTCACTGCCAAATTCTGTTTTGTCCTCTTCTTCCTTATTTTTTCTTATTTTATTTATCACATATTTATTTTGTCTCACCTTTAATTTATTTTATCCCACCACATTTTATGCTTCTTTATATAATATTTTTTGAACATGGGTTAGACTACATATGCATGTATTCCATTTCAAGAGGAAATCTCGGTGCCTTGACATGATAGGGTTTTTGGTCTGTTTGTTTTTTTAAAGTCATGTTAAGTGACTATGAAACCCCTCCTTGTGAAAGGCATTCTAAAAAGTTGAGCATGAGGGGCCTCCCTGGTAGAGCAGCAGTTAAGTCTCAGCACTATGAAACTATCTGCAGCCACTGCAGCAGAGTTTGATCCCTGGCCAGGGAACTGACCCACATGGTGCAGCAGACCTCTCCTGTCCTGTCTGCTGCTCCCCTCAGCAGCGTATTTCAGTCAATCTGCCTATTCTGCTCCCCACTCCATCTCTGGTGAATCCTCTTACTTCCCCTATACCTCTGCCTACACCCCAGCTCTTGTATGTGTAAATAAGTAAATCTTTAAAAAAATATGTCACCGGGCAATATTTCTCTAATGTTTCCTTACTTATACATGATGGAAGTCATTTTTTAGATGCTACAAGTATTTCCCACTAAATACTACTAAACAGCACTAAATAATAATCAAACGTTATCCCTTTATTTTTTCTGATTACTTTAGGAAAAAAAGTCTTAGTTTGATGTCAATAAATGATTACCATTTTTCCAATACCTGCTTATCCCCTCTTTAAAAAATGATATAAATCTAAATATTATAAGTGAGTATATTTTTTCTGAACAGGGTGTAACTTCACCACTATTCTCTTTTGATCTCTCATTTGTCAAGCTAAAGCTGCTAGATTAAAAGGTTCTTCTAGCAAAAAAAAAAAAAAAGTAAAGTAAGTGGTAATACACTAATATTCTGACATGACAAAACTACGATGACTAGAATGACAGAAATATAGAAAATATAAGTGAAAACCACACATTTTCCTTTCTGTCCCAAAGCTAGCCAAGGGCAGGCAGTGGTCAATTTTCAGAGTTTATTTATTCTACTCAAAAAGCCCTGACATGATCAAAATGGATGTCAGCCTCCAAGAAAGAACTGACAAAATGATTTAATATTTGAAGGATCTGGTTCAAAAGGTCATTTCACCTCCACTGTCTGGGAGAGTTTCTTTACTGAGAGAACAGTCACCACTCAAGGAAAGGACCAAATCATTCCAGGAAATACTTTCAGATCCAGTTTCCTGTCCAGTTAGAATTTTAAAATTAACTCTTCTCAGTCTGACCCCCAAACCACGCTTAACGGGCTCTTTTAGATATGCTTGTCCGCTTTTACCTCTAGTTCCCAGTTGTTCTTTGGAAGAGGGATGAAAAGTCACTCCCTAAACTCACCAAAGGAATCTAGACAAGAAATACTGGAAGAGATTTCTACTGAGGTCATGTGAAGTTTAGGGGAATATTTGGTTTGGGTTTTCTCCTAGTTTTAATTGCTTTTAAAAGCCCCTTAATGTCAAGTAAAGAACAACAACAACAAATGTGAAAAGTTAACTTCCCCACGATGTTTATTCTAAAGAAAAAAAATTGTTCCCTGCAACTCTTATACAAGAGGGGATTATAACTAGGTAATATTGTATGAAATGGAAAGAGAAACCCAGATTACCCAAGTACAAAACAACAGCTGCACTAAAAGGCCCGCCAGGGAAGCAAGTTATCTGCTTAGTTCAAATCTGTTTCATGGATCCCAGATCTGCTCTGGGATGCCAGAGTCAGTTCCACTCCTGTCAAAAGCGATTAAATGGGCCATCAAAACCAAACTCAGACATCTTCATTCCATTTGAAAGGTCTGCACCTCAGGACCTCCCCGTCATCCATTAATTATCCTCCCCCAGAGTGCTTAGCCTTTTGCACAGATTATTAAGCAACAGACAAAGCTAAGCAAATTAACAGAGCAAGGGAAGATAAGGAACTCTGTATTTCACTGTTTCTATGTGTTTCCTAACTCTATGTGACTAACTCTAAGAACCAGCAAGTCAGACCATCCATGTGGACATAAAAGAAGAGGTCCTAATAGGGTATTGATGACTTTCCCAATAAAGAGGACAATAGGACTTATCAGAAATGAGTAAGAATAGTTACTCTGGCAGTGGAAGAGAGACTTCGCTAAGTATGTTGTTTTATACAGTTTTGGCTTTTAGACCATGTAAATATTCTACATTTTAAAAGAATAAAATCCAATAAAGAGTATGAAGGGAAAATAAAACAACTCCTAAGATTGAATATGAACAGAAACATATGGACCTGATTGTATATGATAATTACTGCATTTACTGCATAAAAAAGTGAAGTCATTCAAGTGACTTGTGGATGTAATCACAAGACAAAAAGAAGTGAAAAGAAACCTTGAACTTTACTTAGTAGGTTAATTGTTAGTCATTTATACCAGGGTTGTGAATCTGTAAACAAGATTCTCACTGTGGTACAAAGGGACCCAAATACACAACGGAGAAAGGACTGTGTGACACTGGTTCTAAACTGAATTATCACTACAATCTCAAGATTTTAAAAAATGTTTTTTTAAAAAACCATTCAAATATTTTAGTTTTTTTCTACTGAAAGTGTCTAGAAGCATTGACAGACCTAGCAATGAACACACTGTGCCCAGATCTTGGTTTCTAAATAACATTTCTTCATCTAAAGGAAGCAAAGCTTCTGAGAGAAACAAAAGATTGAGGGACAGGGAAAGGACAAGTGAGCCTGGATCTCTTGTATATCAGAAAAGTAAGGAACTATCCAAAGAATGTTGGGAACATGTTAAAAGAACCTGAAAGCCAGCTTAAAGGTTCCCATTTATTAGGATGGAGATAGAGAACTTAAAAAAAAAAAAAAAGATGCAGTTAATGAAGTACATTGCTTGAATTTAAAAACAGATTTAGGGGCCTCCCTGGTGGTGCAACGGGTTAAGTCTCAGCACCATGAAACTATTCACAGCCACTGCAGCACGAGTTCAATACCCGGCCAGGGAGCTTCCCACATGATGCAGCAGACCTCTACCTGTGATAGCACAGCAGACCTCTCCTATCTCCCCCACTGCTCTCCTCAGCAGTGTATTTCAGTCAATCTGCCTCCTCTGCTCCCCACTCTGTCTCTGGTGAATCCTCTCACCCCTTCCCCACACTTCTGACCTGCACCCCAGCTCTTGTATGCATAAATAAATAAATTAAAAAAAAAGATTTAGGTAAGGACTGCCAATGTATCAATGGATGCTAAAGCCACTGAGTGACAAATTAATTGAAACAGAATATTCCTATGGTCCTAAAGTATCACACCCCTTACTGCTCTTTCAATTATGAAAGGGAAAATACCTTCACAAGAAATCTGGCAAACATTACTTTAACCAAGAGTTTAAATTGAGGGCCTCCCTGGTGGCGCAGAGGTTGAGAGCTGCACTGTGGAGCTGTCAGCAGCACGCAATGCGAGTTCGACCCCCAGCCGGGGATTCCCACATGGTGCGGCAGACCTCTCCTGCCTCACCTGCTGCTCCCCTCAGCAGTGTATTTCTGATCTGCCTGTTCTGCTCCCCACTCTGTCTCTGGTGAACCCTCTCGCCGTCCCATGCCTCTGCCCTGTACCCCAGCTTGTATACATAAATAAATAAATCTTTAAAAAAAAAAAAGAGTTTAAATTGAGCAGCACCTGTTAAGGACTGAGTGTTTATCCACCCTGCCAGCCCTCTCAAATTCATGTTGAAATCCTAACCCTTCCCTGCCCCCCTCAAAGTGATGGTATTGGGATGTAGGTTCTTTGGGAGGTGATTAATCATGAGAATGGAATCCTCATGAATGGGATAAATGTCCTTATGAGAAAAGACACCAGAGAGCTCCCTTGCCTCTTCTGGCCACGAGGATATCTGTGTGGTCATCTATGACCAAGGATAACTACTCACCAGACACTGAATCTGTTAGTGCTCTGATCAAGGATTTCTCAGCCTACAAAACTCAGAAATAGTATCTTTTACATTACTGTGTATTCCCCTTGCTACCAGAGTCCCCTAGTCCATGGTAGTTTCTATAGCAGTCCAAACAGACAAGGACACCAATAATGAGACAAAACTCCTATATACCTCCTCGTGAACAATAGTGGGAAGGGTGAGTGTGTGTGTGTGTGTGTGTGTGTGTGTGAGCGTGTGCAAGCGCACACATGCATGCACACCCATGCATGCATGTCACCTTTGCAGTATTCTTAACAAAAAAGTTTGAGTTGAATCTAATCATGAGACAACAATTAGATAGTTCTACAAGAAACTGGAAAATTCTCCAAGAAACTGACCTACACCCTTCATGTATCCTTGTTAAATTTCTTGGGTATGATAGTGACATTATTGTCATGAAGAGAACGTCCTTGCTTTTAGGAGATACATAGTAAAATGCCTGGAGGTGAAAAAGCATGATGTACAGATTATAGCAGTTCAGGAAAAAAGTATACGAATATATATATATATGTGTGTGTGTGTGTGTGTGTGTGTGTGTGTGTGTGTGTGCATATATGTGTATGTATATATGTATATATAAGCTGATGTCAGAGGTTCTTAAAAATAAGCACCCAAGACCGGCAGCAGCAGTATTTAGGTACCTAAACAGCAAAATATTTATAATTGGTCAATTTAGGGGAAGGGTATATGATGGACATTCATTGTACTATTCCTTAACTTTTCTGTAGGTTTAAAATTTCTAAAAATAAAAAGTTGAAAGTAGAGAGAATAATTCTTTATCCATTTCCTTCTCAGGTAATCTAAACCATGTTTCTTCAAATGGTTGATTGTTGAATGTGCCACAGTACTGGGACATGCTAAATTAGTTTGATCTGTGTTCTCTAGTTCAACAACATGGGACTAAAATATCAACCTCAAAGGTATTATTAGGCCAGGGGGATGACTCTATAAAGGAAATAAAACAGGAAGAAATGAACTTGCCTTTGTTCAGGATGTTTTTCCTTGATTAAAAAAAAGTCAGTTACTCTAAGATGAATGAAGGAGGCTTTCGATGAACTCACCTTTCATTTCTCCCCTTTTCAGATAATTCTCTAGTCTGACATCTCAGAAACATTTTTGCTAGGGCTTCTACACGGACATCATTTCCAGTGGATGGTATAGAAGCCGTTACTATCCCATCCATCACTGTGAGGCCCTTCTAACTAAAGGGTGTCCTTAAAGAATGTATTTGAAATCAAAGGCACAAAAAAGGATGGTGCACAGTTAAATAAACTGCAATGAAACCATAAAATGAAGATGACCCAGGAATTGTTTAGTTTGCTGCCCGGGGAAGTGCCAGGTGCCCCAAAGTCTCCTTACTTTATTGAATGATAATGAAAGGTCAAGGATGAAACTGAAGGACTAATTTCTGGATTTTTATCTCCTGTTTCAGGTTCTCTTAGAGGCCAGGATTCTGAGTCTTAGCACTAGAACCATACCTGGGTTTATGCAAAATCATGAGTGGGGCTAAACAGATCATTCTGCGCACACTGAACAGGTGGTGGGGTGGGACGGTGGGTGGGTGGGGGAACCAAGGTCTCCAGAAGTCACCTTTCTTGCCAAATGGCATTCATACTCCTGGTAAGTGGCATGTAGCTTTACAGTCCTAATGCATTTGATTTAAAGCCTGTGTATTAGGGAGCAGCAATTTTTTCTGGGGTGGTCATTTTAGGCTGGCTATCAGCAGCTGGAGTTAGACTTTTTCTATAAAGCAGCCCCAGCTTTGTCCCTACAGGACGCACTTTGGCAATGTCTATCAAAGTTAACAGTGCACACACCTTTGGAGCAGCAATTCCAATTCTAGAAATTTATCCTATAGCTATACATGCATGCATATGCAACGATGTCTATCATAACCTTATTTGAAATAGTAAAAGACTAGCAGAGAGTAGAATATCCATTTAAAGGGGGCTGGGTAACTAAATTTATGCTATTATCTACTCAATGGAACACAATACTGGGCTTTCAAAGACTGAAGCAGGTCAGCAGGTCTTGACAGGGAACAACTGTCAAGTAGGTAATTTTTTAAAAAATCAACATTTAAAAAAAAAGTAAGTGAGAGAGGGGCCTCCCTGGTGGTGCAAGGGATTAAGTCTCAGCACTATGAAGCTATCCACAGCCACTGCAGCATGAGTTCGATCCCCAGGGAACTAACCCACATGGCACAGCAGACCTTTCCTGCCTTGCCCACTGCTCCCCTCAGCAGTGTATTTCAGTCAATCTGCCTGTTCTGCCCACAGCTCCACAGTGCAGCACTTAACCCCTGTGCCACCAGGGAGGCCCACAGCTTAAAATTTTAAACTTTGTACATGTACCTCTGCTTTTATAATTAAAGGGGGAAAAGGAGGAAGTCCTTTCCTTTTAAGAAAAGTGTTGGCAGCCACAGAGGTCACTCAGTCTCAGCCCAGGCCATATCAAGGGAAGACTTTTTAACTGAATCAGCAATTAAACTGTTGGTCATGAACTAACCTAGTTTGCTATCTCAAAATATATACTCTTAGTGAAACAAATGATTTGAACATGGGTCAGGGCAAGGCCAACATTCAAATTCTGCTTTGCTGCAAACCCTCAGCTGGTGCCAGCCCCAAGCTAGAGCCAGAACATTTCAGTGGAAACATTTTACAGGAAAGAAAATGGATGGCAGCTTGGTCAGCAAGTTCTCTGGGTTCTCCAGGGGATTCTTTCCAGTCCCTCAAGTTATTTTCAGGGTAGGACTTGCCCAGCTGCAAATGCACATTCTCCCTTTGTTGAAGGAAAAGTTCAGCAAGCTGAAAGATAATGACTTTTTCTCAAAGCCTGGCCTTCTGGATAATCCCCAACTTGTGATTAATAAAGGAAAGACAGCTTAACACAAGGTTTAGCAATTAACTTGCAAAGGAAATGCAGTACATGTCAAAAATAGGTGAAGGTCTTGGATAAGGATTCAGCCTTGTCATTAAAGACTTTCACAGTTACAGGAACTTGACCTATGATGAGGGGTGCAAAGCGGGTCATGAGATATGTAGTGGGCAGGGTTTGTGGGGCTCCTGTGTGCCATCTCCTAGCCGGTCCCTTACAACATGTTGCTCCAGAGGTCTCCCTGCCTCCATTCTTGAGACCACCTACCTTCACTGCCTCCCCGTTGGCCATCTGCAGCTTGTGCTGTCTTACTGCTGCCCACCTATACCTCACACTTCAATACTCATGACTACGACTTGGAATCCTCCAAACTCACCCCTCCTGTCCTTTGCAAGTGCTCTGCCCTCTCTGTGAACCACCCTTCCCTGTCCCGTTTAGTTAACTCCTAATCCTTCTTCAAGACTTGGTGAGAATCTCTTGGTGACCTGCTCACCCTCAAGCTCTCCTCCAGTCAGCAGCAAGGAGCCCTTCATAGGTGTACTCAGTTCCACCCAACCACATATCTCAATTCTCTCCCGCCTCCACCAACAGCAAGACTCTACCAAGAGCAGAAACCACATTTCCTCCACCACGGTAGCCCCAAGGCCACAGAGGCCCTGAGCTGGGTCACCATCTAATGCGTGTTTATATGAGAACTAAGTGAGCATAGAAAGGAAATGTTCAGGAAGCACAAAGAGGAAAAGATGCTTCCTTCAGCTCCGAAATCACTGCACAAGTGAAAGGTGCAGAGCACACCAAGCCGCCCAGTTGGCTCTTCCCAGGGCCAGGTGGAAAGGCTGCTCCTGGCACTCCAGAAGCAAGGTAAAGGTCGTGTGGTCCCCCCAACACCCCCAGGCCTTTATCGAGTCTGGCTTTTCTCACAGATGAACCTCAGGACTCGGGTGAACCCCATCCACCCAGCAGTCCCTTTCCTCACATTTCTTTCTCTATTTCATTATTTGTTAACAACCCGACACGAATCTGTTTCTCTTTAATGGGGAGGAAGTCATTACATACTCTGGGTTACATCAAAGGCCAGGATGCCTTGAGGAGACGGTCCAGAACAGACACTGGCAGCTGCTCTGCAGCTCCTGACACTGACCTAGGAGTGTCCCAGCTTCTTACTCACCAGGCACCAGCTCACGCTCTCTGATCAGGAAGCTCTGGGTGGGGGACTTCAGATTCCAGGGGCGGCCTGATACATCTCTGCTCTGATCCAACTAGGGCTTTGAACCTACATAAATTACAAGGTGGGGAACGGGAGGGCCGATGTCTCTAAAGTACCTGAAATGGCCCTGAGTTGTAAATAGGACCATCTCTCAAGGCTTTTTGGCAAAAGTTTCTGTCTCTGTTTCTGTCCATGTGTTTCATACTCTCAGTATTATTTCTGTAGCACGTAATACTCTAGAAGGATGCTATGTCTCAATGGAAATACCTCAGCTCCCTAGCTCCACCCACTAAGAAAAGGGTCCTCATTCCAAATACCTAGTTACATAAATTACCTGTAGAAATAACTTCAAAGGAGAAAGGGTCACACAGGTAAAACCTTGGCATCATTTTTTATTTCTCCTCCTCTTTCGTATTCCATGGTCACTTAACTGCTAAGTCCTGCCAATTCTCCCTCCAAGTGTTTCTGGGAACCAAGTCTTCACCTTTTCTTTGATCTCAGTCAAGCACTGCCAACCTGCTGTCCAGTGTCAAAGGCAGCATGCAGGAAGCCTCTGGAAAGCCAGTTTTTCAGGGAGGAAAAGACAGTGCCTGGCACCATGTGGTTTTAAGTTGGTCACTCTCAACCAGGAGTGATTTTGCTTCCCAGGGGACATCTGCCAATGTCTGGAGACATTTTAGGTTGTCACAAGTGGGGAGAACAGGTGTTATGGGCATGTAATGGTAGAAGGCACAGATACTGCTAAGTATTCTATATTCATAACAACAACAACAAAAACCTGGTTCCAAATGTCAGTAGTACCAAGGTTGAGGAAACCTACTCTAAGCCTCTGCTAGAATTCTTTTGGTTTCTATTAGCTCCTGAGTCACTTCCTAATTCTAGTTCTCCACCTTGGAAATGTAGGTAACAGACTAGGGAAACAAAAATGAAAAATCAGCTCAGCAAGGTACTGGTTCTGTCATGTATTAGTAATAGGGAGATTGACTGGCAAGCATTAATAGCTTCACTTTTATCGGAGGCCCACAGGAACATCATGCAGGCAATAGGAAGGGCCAGAGGGAAGGAGGACTCCTATCCCTGCAGTCTTTCCCTCTGAGCAAACAGTTTGGAATCAATCACCCACATGTTCAGAGCCACACGCTTCGATTTCAAGCAGTGATCTTTTACAGCTCTTATTCTGAGTAAAGTTTACAGCCACCGTTAAACAAAAATACATAGGTAAAAGAGTGTACAGACATCCCACAGCAAAAAACGTTAGGATCATCTCAATGATGAGATAAACATGTAGTTCATTATTTTTATTACCTGAAGAAAAGTTTGAAAGTAATTTCTTTTTCAAATATAGCACGTTTCCCACTTTTTGGGTTTTGTTTTTTGATAAGCTACTTGCGTAGAAAAGTTGAAGTATGCTAGCGAAGTGAGAATTACATATTTTATCCATCCCAATCTAGCTATGCCACATTACTGATGAATACTTAAAGTTACCCCCGAGCTTGTAAAATGCCTTTATGAACAACATGTCACAAGGCATCTGTGGTGCTACTTGCTTTATTTCTCGGGAACATGGTGAGGGGAGGGTGGTGTGAGGGAGGAATGTCAAAATTTGGACATGCCATAGAAGTATGTTATGTGTAGAATTTCATGCGCCATGTGTGCTGCAGCAAAAAAAAAAAAAAAAAAAAAGTCTTAGGACTTTTTTTGGTTTTTTTGGTGGTTCTAAGACAAAAAAAAGAAGACCTGAAGTGATACCAGTTATAAAAGGAAGAACCTGAGATGAAAAGGAGAGTTCCAATATCTGGTATCAGTCTTTTAGCCAAGTTGCCAAATATACCCAGAACACGAAGATAGGCAGAGAGTATGAGTGAGTGCCTGTGATCATTCATTTTATGTGTGAACTTGACTAAGCCACAGGGTACCCAGATATCTAGTTAAACATTCTGGGTGTGTCTGCTGGGTGTTGCTGGATGAGAAGAATATGTGAGACTGAGTAAAGCACAATGCCCTCCCCAGTGTGGGTAGGCCTCACCCAATCTATTGAGGCATAAACAGAACAAAAGGCTAAGTTAGAAAGAATTCACTCTGTCTTCCTGTCTTTAAGCTGGGACATTGGATTTCTCCTGCCTTTGGCCTTGGACCCTGAAGGAAAATCACACCATGAGCTATTCTGGATTTTCTTTCAACTTGCCGGCTATAGATCTTGGGATTTCTTAGCTTCCTTAACTTCATAAGTCAATTACTTATCATCCATCCATCCATCCATCCATCCATCCATCCATCCATCCATCCATCCATCCATCCTTATTTCCTATTGGTTCTGTTTCCTAGACTAACCAAAAAGCCCAAATCAATGATTTTTGCAAGTCACAGAAACAATCTATCATCTCTGAGATTATACATTAGGGAACATCAGACTCTTACTGGAATCTCCTTTAGTTTACCCAAGACAACCTTAGCTCCTGTGCCAGATCTGGAGGCAATAAAGTTCTGTAAGTTTTGTTCATATTCATAATTATGATAATATCCAATGCATTTATAGAAACTTGCCTACATCCATCAAAGAAAAAAAATAAATCCTTCCAAAGTTGATTAAGGAAAAATATTTAAACCATTTCCCTGGGGAAAAATAGAGGGAGCTTGTTCCTTATGCAAGACAACAAAGAGGGAAGGAGGAAAATTTAAGCAAACAGATCTAACAAGGATGAACACTTCTTAGCATCTTTTAATTCTCCAAAACTCACTCCTAAAACAGAATCATGTTTCTCTGCTGCATGAGAGTTCTCTACTGTCAAGACAGTACACAAAGACAATTAGTTATTATTGCAGACAAAATCCTACATGAGAGAACCAGAATCTGCTCCAGATGAGTAAATAAATTAGCTGGAACAAAAGATAAAAATGGCATGAGAAAAGAATAATTCTGAAAACAACATACCAACAGTGTAATTAACAATGCATATTATTATTAAAAATCAAAATAATATTAGCTATCTTTGACTGAACACTTACTTAGTGTCAAGCACCAAATGTTTAGAACATTGCCTGGGGCTTACAGTTAGTGTCATGTAAGCATTAGCTATTTTTATCTTTCATTTTTGATGTAAGTTAGGGCAATTAAAGAGGAAAGAAGCAACATCCAAGCTTCTTTGAAGAATAAACTGGATTTTATCAGGCAGGCCATGTATAGGATGGGGTAAGGGATCCAAGACAGAGCAAGAAGCAGGGTAGAGCCCAGCGCATTTGGGGAACTGCAAGGTTTTCAGTACTGTGGAATATAAAGCCTCCTCTTAAGGAGGGTGAGGAATAATGGGGGACAGGTGGGCCTGGAGCAATGTGGGCTGACAAGTATGATTCTCATTAGTGACAGCATTGAAACAAACTATTGACAATGAGGCCAGACCTAGAGAACCTGGGTTTCTCCCTGGGGACAAGCCTCTTCTGAGGGCTGGTGGGGAAGACAGACAAGTGAAGAACCAATGTAATAAGGTGAGGGGTGCCATAACACAGAGCTGTAGGGCCCAGTGCTAACTGCACATTGCGGGGGGTGGGGGGGGAGGTTTCTTAGAGTAGGTGACATCTGGAAAGGACAGTGTACACTACAGCTTACTTTTGAGAACAACTTCACTAGATTGACTAGATAGAAAAGGGAAGGGCATCTAGAGGAGGAACCAGCATATACAAAGGCTCGAAGATGTGACAGTGGGTGGCAGTTGGAGGATCTTTGCAGCAGGTCAATGTGGTAGAGTGTAGTGCCAAGATGAGTGTGCAGGAGATGACAACAGGAGGCTGGGTGGGGCTTAGTGGGGGGAGGCCCTGAGAGCCACATCAAAGGGTTTTGGGTTTAATCCATTGACAATGAAACTGTGGACGTAGGGCAGAGACATGAAAACTGGTGTAGAAAGATGGTCTTAGGAGCCGTGTAGAGGAGGTGATGATGCTGGAGGTCAGTGGCCTTTGAAAAAAATTGTACTCTGACCTAATGAGATTCAGAGAATGGGGGAAAGGAGTTGACCAATGCCAAGGTTTGTGATGCAGGTAGTGAATCAATGTGATATTCTATCAGAGTTAACCAGAGCCTAAGAAAGCAGTAGAACCAGTTAAAATCTCAAATATCCGTTGAATTAATGAATAAATGAAAGACTGGATAGTTAGAAAGGGGAGGAGGAGAGAACAAAGTGGAAAAAAAATGGGTGGAGGTAGGAGAATCAGTTTGGTTTTGGATCCATGGAACTTAAGGTCTCTCCAGAAACCACCGAAGAACATCAGTGGCTGACTGAAGAGTAGAAGACACCCAACTCGGAAACCAGCAGTTTGTTGGACATCGCCCTTCCCCCGTCTTGTGAGGTTCCATCTTACACAGAGAAGAGCTAAAAGGGAGAAGTTTTCTGCAGTTGCTGCTTGGTCCAAAGCAGGGGCCAGCAAAAAGGATGGTTCAGAAGAACTTGGCTAAGTGTGTGCATTTCAAGCCAACGGTTTTCTGGAAGCTTCTCTCACAGGTATGAAATTCAACCACAGTGACTACTGTGGTGAAGCATTGTTTTGGTCCAAGAAAACAGTGATGAGCAAAATGACAATGAGATCAATTCATCTTTCAAGTAGACTCTCTGAGCTATATTTTGTTTGCTTAAGGATGGAAATTCTACTGCAAATGCAAATCTTCTGATGCACCAAATTCAAGGATGAGGTTTCCTTTAAGGAAAAAAACACAGTAGTGACATCACAGTGATTTTTTTTTTTTTTTTTTTGGTCTCCTTTTTGATGGGAGGGTAGACTGGTCTTATCCTCATTCAGGGCATAATTCCAAAACCTAGTCTCTGAAGACAACATATAGCCTTGAGCACTTGGGGGAGGGAAGTGTTTCTTTATATCCTCATATGTAAAATGAAAGAATTTAATTAAATAAACTTTGGATTAACTACCAGGGCTGAGGTTTATGATAAGATTATGATTAGGGGCACATAAAAGGAGAAAATGTCTTAATAAAAGCGTCTTTGTTGCCTGTTTGAGTCTTTCTTAGTAAAACCAATAAGTTATACTTTTCCTGAAGAGGGAAATCTTGGAAATGACCCATTTCCCCAATAGGAGAGCATTTCCTGTAATTCACATGTGGTAGAGTTAAAAAAAGACCACTTGAACCTAGCTCAGATAGGTCAAGGAGAAAAATTCAAAATAAGTGTTTATTTTTCTGATTAAAACCAAACAATCAAACTCAAAATAGAGAAGCCATGGGCTCTCCAAGTGGCCGTGCCCAAAGACCTCTACTAAGGGGAGGAAGAAATAGAGCAAAGAGGAAAAGGTATCCTCTTCCCCCCAACGGGGCAGAGCTGGGATCTGTCAGTCAGATTCCTTACTTAGATATTTGGAGCCAAGCACCCTTTTGGCAAAAAAAAAAAAAAAAAAAAAAAAAAAAAAAAAAAAAAAAAAAAAAAAAAAAAAAAAAAAAAAAAAAAAAAAAAAAAAAAAAAAAAAAAAAAAAAAAAAAAAAGTTGCTTGTAAAGGGCAAATATTTCTAATTGGAGAAATAAGTAGGGTTTTTGGCTGACAATAGGATGTGACATCCTGAGGCCCTCCTCTGCCAACCCCACAGCCTGGATCAGACCTTCCAGAGGCTGATCACACCAGGGTATAGTGCTTAAGAATCTGGGAATTTCCCCCTTCCTTTCTGCTCCTGCTATGCCAGGTAGCCTGAGCCCTCGCATACGCTAAAAAATGAGACAGCTTTTTGCACTGGAGCAAGGAGCGGGAACAAAGAGCAGTCAGCTAGAGTCTGAATAGTTGTGTTATGTCTTTCTGGGAAAAGTGAGATAGAAAACTGGTCTGAAAAGTGAAAAGGGGTCTGACATATGAAAGATAGAAAAATAAAGCTTATAAAAGATAACAGAAGGTGAAAGGAAAAAAAAAAAGTTGGACGAAGCCTGAGATGGGGTGAAAGCTTTCTTCTCATGACACAAAACACCAACCTTAAATGAAAGTCTCACGAATCTGACTTTATCTTAAGATTAATACATAACTTTATACAAAGGTCCCAAACAGGCAAAACGAAACCATTATATTTTTTGAGGGGAACACACTTAAGTTGAAAATTCGAGAGGGAGGCCAGGGAATGATTGCCACAAATGTCCAGTGATGGTGTCCTTTGAAAGAGAGGAAGGGATTGCCAGGGAAAAAGCACTTCTGGAGCCCAATAAAGGTCTGTTTCTAGTTTGAGACACAGTTACAGGGGAGTTCACTGTAAATAATTTTATGTCTTATGCACGACTCTTAATGTCTGTCATGTTGGGTCATAAAGGTTTTTTTTTTAAGATTTATTTATTTATGCATACAAGAGCTGAGGTGTAGGTCAGAGGTGTGGGGGTGTGAGAGGATTCACCAGAGACAGAATGGGGAGCAGAATAGGCAGACTGACTAAAATATACTGCTGATACTGCTGAAGAGAGCAGTGGGCTAGACAGGAGAGGTCTGCTGCACCATGTGGGTCAGCTCCCAGGCCAGGGATCAAATTCAAACTGCAGTGACTGGAAATAGCTTCATAGTGCTGAGACTTAACCCCTTGCACCACCAGGGAGACCCTGGATCATAAAGGTTTTAAGGGAAAAGAAGTAAAGGGGATGCAGAGAGCTGACTGCCAGGAAATGGGAGAGTGCCCTAAGAACAGATGAGCCAAAGAAACCACCTACAAATTCAGGAAGAGTCAGTAAGTATGAAAAGGGAATGAGCCCACCTCCATCAGGGATGATCAAATTTAAGACAGAGTCATTCAAACAAACAGTAAAAAGCAAAATATTATAAAGAAGTAATCAATTTTAAAATGTGATAATGGTGTTTTGGTTGTGAATGTGTTTTTTAATGAGTCCTTATCTTGTAGAAATACATACCAAAGCATTTATGATGGAAATGATGACATCTGGGATCTGCTTCACAATAAAGTGGGAGGGGAGTAAGTGTATGGAGACATAGATGAAATGCTACTGGCTGGGAACTGCTAGGCTGGGCAAGAGGATTCACCATAGTAATTGGAAATTTGGGAGATACCACTGCATTTTATTTATTTTTTTAAAGATTTATTTATTTATGCATACAAACTGGGGTGCAGGCCAGAGGTGTGGGGCAGTGAGAGGGTTCACCAGAGACAGAGTGGGGAGCAAAACAGCAGACTAACCGAAATACACTGCTATGGGGAGCAGCAGGCGAGGCAGGAGAGGTCTGCTGCGCCATGTGGGAATCTCTTTGGCCGCGCATCGCACTAGCGCCACAGCTGCAGACAGCTCCACAGCGCTGAGCTTAACCTGTTGTGCCACTGGGGAGGCCCACCACTACATTTTAAAATAAGGCAAAGGAACACTATCTTGGAGAGATTCTAAAACTGGTTCTTCAATAGACAGCAAGGACATTCCCTGGCGCCACTAAGGAACAGAATTCTAGTATATAGTCTCTCACATGCCTATGCAGTACAGCACCACTCAGCTCCAAGACCACCTAGACAGTGAGTCAGCAACAGTGCCCCACACTCTCTGTCAACAACAGAAATAAATGCTTATAATAACAAAAGCATCTTTCACATGATAATTTCCTGATAAGGATCTGAAATACCTCTAACTCAGTGCACCTCAGGATGGTAGAACCAACTAGTATTAAAACCCAAAATTTAGGCAAATACTTATTTGACCAAGGACTCCTTCCCAGGCATATCAGAACTCTTATGAATCAATAATAAAAAGGATAAATAACACAATAAAAGGAAGTAAAAATGTGAATAGGCACTTCAAAGGTAGATAACAAAGCATATCTAATTTGTCAATATCAACCATCTTAAGGGAAATAAATGCAAATTAAACCCACTTCACAGCCACCAGGATAGCAAAGTAAAGACTAACAACACCAAATGATGGTGAGAAATTGGAACCAGAACTCTGATACATTGCTGATGGGCATATAGACTGGTACCCTACTTCTAAGACTTGTTATGAAGGTAAATTACATTTTTCCTATAACCCCACATTTCTACTCATAGGTATTCCCCTAAGGGCAATGAAAAATTCCCATAACAAGAACTGTACAATGTTTATAGCAGCCCCAACTGGAAACAACTCACACCTCCATCAACAGAAAAACTGGCAAAATTGCAACAAGTTGATTCAATGGAATACTTTTCAGCAATAAAAAACTACTGATGATACACAGGACAGCGTGGATGAAACTTACAGATATTAAATATTATACATACTGTATGACTCTATTTATATGATGTTACAGAACAGGGGAAACCTGAATTACAGTGACAGAAGACCACAGGTGATGGGCGCAGGGGTAGGAGAGACGAAAGAGTTGCCTGAGGGAAATTTCTAGGGCAATGGAAATGTTTTTTTTATCTGATTTTGAATGATATTTACATAACATTGTCCAAACACATTGATGATCTATGCATTTTATAATATTAAATAATTTCCCAAAAAATGTCAAAAAAGAAAAAAATAACCAAAAACCCCAAAACCAGCTCACACCACTAACAAACATTCATTCTTCCATTGAGGAGTCGGTAACTGAGAATTCTAGCATGAACACATGGGATGTTCACATTCCTTCTGGGCATGTTCACCTTTCCATGAGTGAAGGTCTCCCTCCCTTCTTTCTGTGCCACATCCTGTCTCAGTGAAAGGTGCTGATCACCCTCTACCTATCTTCCCAAGCCAGAAAACAGAGTCCTCCCATGCTCTTCTTTCATCCTCCCTTCTACTCAGTCACTTTCTAGATAGCTCCTGAACCCACTCCTCCTCTCCCTTCCAAGCCAAAGGCCTCAGCTGGAGTTCAGCTCCTGACCATTTTCAGCCTGGCTCCCCAGTCTGCCCTCATCCAAAACCAAAGGTCTCTGTTTAACATCCTTCTATTGCTTTCTCTCACCCTGAGGATAAAGACCAAGCTTCTTAGCAAGACGAGCCAAGACGGTCAGTTCCCCCAGGTATCACACAACCCTCTGTTTTAGCAGTTACAGCTGCCTAGGGCACCCTCCCACTGGCCACTTAACGCTCCCCTATCTTCACACTGTCCACCCTAAGCCCCTATTCTTCCTTAAGACTTAGATTGGGCCTCCCTGGTGGAGCAAGGGATTAAGTCTCAACATTATGAAGCTAGCAGCAGCTACTGCAGCATGAGTTCGATCCCAGGCCAGGGAGCTGACCCACATGGCGCAGCAGACCTCCCCTGTCTCTCCCACTAATCTCTCTGTTCTGTTCCTCACTCTGTTTCTGGTGAATCCTCACCCCTCCCCCATGCCTCTGGCCTACACCCCAGCTTGTATGCATAAACAAATAAATCTTAAAAAAAAAAAAAGACTTAGATCGATCATCACCTATTCTTACAAGTCTCTCTCCTAGGTATCCCCCTCTGTCCTCCGCCTCCAGACACCCCCTACACATGGGTCTATGCTTAGAAAGATGGCTCATATCCAATGAAGCACTTTACCTATGTGAGCTCATTTAATAGCAATTATCACTCATTATCACAGTTATGATTGTTTTTCTGTTTTGTCTAAACCAACTAAGTTATAAATAGGGGTTATTTTGTTCAACTTTTTCCTTAGTACCTTTTCAGGTGCAAGGAAAATATAGCTATGAGCGGAGTATGTGCTGAAGGAATGAATGGTGTGCAAGGTAAGGCACAAAGTGGTTTGTATTTCATTTTACTTTGACAAGCAAAGTGAACACCTTAGGCCGGGCTAGACACTGAGGTTTCTACTTGGCCAGCTATGCAACGCCCAAGTATTTTCCGGAGGTAAGTCACTCTCCGTGACCGATCATCCTCAGATGTTTCCACTACCTCACTCTCTTCTCTAACTACAACAAAGTCCTTACGATCACCTCTTACGAAGTGCCTACTGCATACTTTGCATTGGCCTGGCCTCTCACACACATAATCTAATGTAATCCCTGCAATAGCCAGGAAAGTGGGCATCGTCATCATCCCCAAGTTTATCCACAACAAAACTGAGGCTCAGAGAGGGTAACTTTTTTTTTTAAGGAACCAGACCCACTGAAAGGTAAGGCTAGAAGAGAAAGTGGCTCTAACACCAAACATCCTTCTTACACACCACACCGCTTTTCCCAAGAAGACAATACAGAAAGCCTTGTTACAGTTAGGAGACAATGGTTTCTGAATCGCTGCTCATGGATGTATACCCACTTTTTATAGGATGGGAGATTGCTCTTGCTGAGGCTTTCTGTGAGCTGGGACTGCAAGGAGGCAGGGTGTCAGGCTGCTGGCGGAGCCCTGGCCCCTCCTCTCTGCTCACCCCACAAGCCACACGTTTCTGTGTGCTCAAATTCATCCCGTGGCTGATAGTTATAGCGAAGGACTGGGATTAACATTTAGAATTTCTAGAGAACTAGAGAAATAAGCATAGTATGTTTATAGTCTTTAAGAAGCTTTGGGTTAAAATTGCAAAATCTTCAAACATCAAACCCCAAGTAGTTCAAGACTGCAAAACTGACAAGAGAATGTTTGACAGGAGTACTGCCTTAAGGAACAGGTAATACGTTGGCTGCAATTCTGGAAAAGGAAGCTATAAGCCTTGATGATCTAGAAGATACTGTGGGAAGCTGTTTAAGGCAAGGTTGACTGTCAACAGCTGAGAATGCTGAGGAGATAAACAGCGTGCTACCTCCCAAGAGGTATACAAAGCAAAGAACTAGGCCGACAAAATTTTAATTTCATGGAAAACAGAGCCTGTAGAACCCAAGAGAATGTGAGGAAGATGAGTTGGACTGTCTGGCCAAGCGTAACGTCAAGACCAACCAAAGCCAAGAGGGTCCCCCAGGGCTCGGCCATGGAGCATGAGGAGAAAACTCGCGGGTTGGTGACCCTGTATCTCCTGAGGAAAGGTGGGGTAAAAGAAGGATCTAGAAGCAGCTGGCCCAGTCCCTTCCTCCTCCACTATGTCTGATCCATCAACTCATAGAATTTAAGTTTCCCCACTTTTAAATGAAAAAAAAAAAAACTTTTTCTAGTTTTCTTTCACATCCCTTTCTTCATATCAAGGCATTTAAGAACCATACTGATGAGGCCTGAAAGGTAAAGATTGAAGGCAGAAGAAAACCGATTTGGATGAAAGAAGCTGACTCACTAAATCTCAGTTTCTCAGACATGGAAACATCAGCGGCTCAGGAGGGAGGCCTATGCTCCGCCCCCCCCAGAGCCCCCACCCTAGGCAGAAGCTGCTGGCTGACTGTTGTAAAAGTAGTCTTTGTTCTTGGAGCTCAACCAGCTTGAGCCTCAAATTTCCATTACATCCACAGCTCTAAACTCCTCCTACAGCACCTTCACGACCTCAGGCTAAAGAAAGAAGCTGGCCATAAACATCCTGGGCTAAGAAACTGAAACCCGCTCTCAGGAGAGCGCCTGAGAGGAGACCCTCTGAATCTTCGATAGAAAGTGGGCACAACACTGGGAGAACCAGACACACCCACAGTCAAAAGCAAAGAGGAAGACTCACTTCATAAAGATTTCAGGGGCAACTGTCACAATGAGTTCAAAGTGCAGAAGGGAGGCAGCAAGACCAAGAGACAAGGCCCATGTGTGATGAGCTTGTTTTAAAAAAGGCTCCGGTTACTGAGCACCACGATGTAGGGGGCAGCCAGCACTGAGCAGAGACAATCAAGGCTCACAAAAGCAAGTTCTGTAAGCTCAGCTGGCACTCTCTTGGGGCAGTGGTCACAGAAGGGGGACTTGCTGGAGAGGGGAGTGTGTGAATACCCCTCTATCTCGCCCACTATCTTTCTTAAAAAAAAAAAATCTCTGCAGTCCTCACTTAGTTCTCTAGTCAGCTAGATCAGAGGGGAATGCAGTGTGGGCAGTGTCCTGGGTGGGGACTTAGACAAAGGTCCAGATACCAAAAAAGAGAGGAAAGGCCCCTTGGGCTGCCGTCTGATTCCCCAGGGATTCATCACCTCTGGAAGCCCTGTTAAGGCAGGTTTTCTAGAAAGCGAACACTTAAGCAGCTATACTTCAATCACCAATCTAGAATGTCAGGAACCAAAGGTCAAAAAGATGGTTTCTTTACTCTCACATCTGATTCAGCCACCCCCACAGTCACTCGGTAATATGTCAGTGCTGTCAGTGCTGCCCACTCTTCCACACTGGTAATTTCTATAGACACAATGAAAAGGAAGTATTAGGAAAGGGTTAGGCCCTTAGGCCTTGCAGGTCTGTTCTCCTCTCCTTCCTCTCCCCCACAGCCATGCTCCGCCAGATCCTCAGCAAGGCCAAGACACACTCCAGCCTGATCCCCCTTTGTATTTCTGGGAGCAGGAGGTGCTGGAGCAGCTCTGTATGTCATTCGTCTGACTTTGTTCAATCCAGATGTCAGTCGGGGCAGAAAGAATAACCCAGAGCCCTGGAACAAACTGGATCCCAAAGATCAAAACCAGTTGCACTCAGTGAATGTAGATCAGAGCGAAGTGAAGAAAGAAGATCCAGACTTCTCAGTGAAATATTTCGCTATAAAGCTGCTTAAAATGAAGGTCTTCCAGAAGCCATCTGCACAATTTCCCCCTTAACCAGTAGAAATACTTCCGCTTTAAAGGCATGAAATCATGTGGGCATGTTGTGTTGGGGTTTACATGGATTAATAAAGATCTGAAACTTGTGAAAAAAAGAGGAAAAGAAAACAAAGTGTTAAAACCTGTCATTATCATTGCCTTTGGGCTCCCACCCCTAGATAAATAGCTGGGACAAGGAAGAATGACTGAGGAGTGTATGGAAGATGAGTCTGGCTAAGCGTGTCCTCTGGCGAGAGCCATTTCACTCAGGACATTTACAACAACCCCAGCCAGGTCTCCTGAGTGGGACCATCTGGCACAGGGGAAAGAGTTCCAGGAAGAGTCTAGTCAGGATGACAAGTGCCACAGAGACCTGGCGTGGCTCGGAGGGTGCCCATATTAACACAATGTGCATGTCTGGTCAGGAGATAGGCGCTAAAAAGGATTGAAGATTCTGCAGTGCATGTCCCATGTCCAGCCTTCCATCCCTTCCATTCAGTTTCTCAGCCATGACACATCTCTGGAAGGAAATGGCCCTTTTTCTTTCTGCACATGTCCCATTTGGAAGACAGGCCCAGTGCCCACTTGGGGACTGTGATACTGGCTTTTGATGCCCCTTAGGAAATTTTAATCAAAGGTTCCAAAAGCAGTTGAAAACTCTGGCACAAAAATCACACAAAAGGCAGAAAAGAAGCTGGTGCAAGGTGAAGCTCATGAGAAACTAAAGGCACTCTGTACTCAGAACCCATCACGTTCTGATCCTAGTGCTGAGTTTCTCAGCCACAGCAGCCCCTGGGACCCAAACGTAAGGCAGACAAGATTCTTGTCGGGAAACCTTGTAGGGGTACGTTCTTGCACACTCTCGCCAACATTGTTCTTGGCTCTCTTAACATTGCTTTGGCTTTAAAAAATCAATAAATGAAGCAAGCAGAAGGTCCCAACATATCCAGGCTGGACTAAAGGGCTTTGTCTTCACAAGCCCAGGGAATATTTAGTCCAAGGAGATATGTTCTGCTGGACACCTGACACATTCACATGATTTTTCCTTGGGAGGGCCAGCGGTGCACAGGAGGCTTTGCTATATGAGAATCAGTGTTGCTAAGCTACCAGAAGTCACTGCGGTGAGGGAACAGCCAGGGATTCCAGGGGAAAACAAAACAATATCAGCAGGAGAAAGGGAAGAAGAGGATAGGAAATAAAGTCTGAATTACTCAATAATTTTTAAGGCTCTGAAGGGAAACTGCTGGATTCTGAAAGTTTCAATTCTAGAAAGGGGATTAAAATCCTTTCCAGTGATCCTGAAGTGATATCTGACACAAAGAAGACAGAGAACGAGCAGCTTCACTCCTCGGGATGCTTTGATTCCTAAACTAAATCAAAAGGAAGAGGGTCTTGATCCCTTTCTATTATTTATCGTAACATTTTTGCCTGACAATCTGGATACAACAAGCAAATTTTTATCTAGTAGGAGCTCAATAAATGCTTGTTAGTTGGCTGAGCGGAACTCTCCCAGGGAAGAGACCGCAGTGAGGAAGGACTGTCAGGATGTATGCGGATGTATGCGAAGCTCAGCAGTTACAGGGCAGCGCTGGAGTCAGTGGCTGTGACACAGGAAGCTGTCATTCATGCGTCTTGTCACCAAAGTCAACAAGAACACCTTCCTCTGCACCACCACATACTTGGGAATTTTCCACATCCCAGGCATTTTCAGTCTTTTCTCCTTCTTCTAAAGCCCTACAACCCCTTCCAAATGAAGAGGTCAAAAAAAGAATTTATTTGTTAGAACTAGCCATAAGGCAAACAAACACAAAGAAAAGTGTGCTAGCCAATTAACAAAAATGCAGGCTCCTGGCAGCTACCTGACCCAGCTTTCCCATTCACTTGATATATGTGAACCCCCATTACTACAATGGACTTTTTTGGCTTGGTGGGGATCAGGCAGGGAAGAAAGGATTTCCATGTATTTCTACAATACATACATACTTCTTGATTCCTCAGAAAAAACAAAACCCCATTTAACCCAGTTCCCATTCAATGGAAAGGAAGGATAAGAGAATGGACAGGACTTAGGTTTGGGTGTCACAGAAGCATGGGTTTCAATCTTTGTTCTAGTCTGATCCATGAGCCATGAAATCTAGAACAAGTACACTAAGCCTGTCCAAACCTCATCGATAAAACAGAGATGTCTATAACTATCGATATTACAGAGCTCGCGGAGGTAACTAGTGTAGATAACCGGTGTTCAAAAGCATGTGCTCAGTTAGTTTCCTTTCCCTTCAGCCTGGGTTCACCCTGTACTAAGGGATATGGTGCAGGTACCACCGTAGGTTACAGGAAAGGACAGAAGACTGGCCTGAAGGCGTTTTTAATAAAAAAGTAAAATAAATAAAAGATGATCCATATTCTAGAACAGGACCAGGGAAAGTTCAGTAAGATATAAAAAACTAGGGTGAGCTAAGGTTTTCAGACAATTGCTACCATCAATCTCAATGAAAAAACACAGCTGGGATATCAGAGGACTTTCTAGTTGGAATTTACTGAGACACTGACCGATCCACTCAAAATTCCATATTCAAGAAAACAAGATCCAGAAAACTGGTGCTTTTTCTAAGGGTGAGTAGTGCACAGACAGAAAACACAGCAGCCTTGTGGTGAAAGGCTTGATTCTGGCGTAGAAACAGGTTCAAATCTCAGTTCAATCACCAGTGACTTGACCCTGGGCTTAAATTAAAGGAGGAGACAGAGCATTGAGATCAGATCCTGAGCATGATAAAGGCTTAATAGGTGGTGAAGTTCCTGTGACTGGGACACACGGAGGAGCTGAGTCCTGATACCCAGAGTAGTTCTGCAATTCCAGTTGACAAGAAGACTTTGGGAAGGTAGATAAACAGAGAAGCAGACAGATTAGCCTGT